>JAHQIV010000052.1:0-42454 GCA_030463285.1 Phytophthora europaea | reverse complement strand
CGTCGCTGCCAGCAATGCCGTGTCTGTCAGTACTGCCCGTCGCATTACTGCAAAGGGTAGTATTGAGCAGCAGCCCCGCGGCGGAGTGCGCAGCGTGTGCATCAAGATGACGGTCGAGGTCATGTCCAAGCTCGAGGAGTACCTGGACGAGCAGGCGGACATGACCATGGCCGTCATGAAGGAGCGGTTGCTCAGCGACGTGTCCGCCGACGTGAGCATCTCCTCCATCCACCGCGCTCTCCATGGGATGCTGTACACGGTGAAGGGACTCCGGATCGAGAAGGCCACCATGAACAACGACGTGAACAAGGCCAAGCGCAAGGAGTTCGCCATCGCGCTGAACAAGCACGTGTCCGCGGGCGACATGATTGTTTATCATGATGAAACAAATTTTAACATCTACCTGGCGCGCAACCAGGGCTGGGCGCGGACAGGCAAGCGCGCAGTGATACGCTGTCGCCGTCCAAGGGCAAGAATCTGCACGTGCAGTGCGGCGTGTCGCCCGGCAACGGACTCGTGCTGCTTCGCACGCACGAGGGCTCCATCCGCATGGAGGAGAACGCGCGTTTCGTTGCGGACCTGTTCGTCGCCGCCCTCAACTCGGACGAGTACAAGGAGTGCTGCGTGGGCAAGAAGATCGTCGTGGTTACCGACAATGCCCCCGCCCACAGCCAGGTGGAGACGCTGGCACGTGAGCAGCTTGTTGCTGACGGAATCGTCAACAGCAACAAGCTGGTCATCCTGCGTCTTGCTCCGTACAGCCCGATGTGCAATGCCATCGAGGGCTGCTTCAATGCACTGAAAGCGAGCATGAAACAGCATCTTGCCGTCAAGCGTTGCGAGCTGCTCCAGCGAGGCGAGTACGACTCGCTGGCTGCGCACAGAATGGCTCTCATGAAGGAGGCCGTGGAAGTGAGTAAGGTGAGCTTGACTCAGCGCTTGTTCTGCCGCATGGAGCGACACTGCTTTAAAAGCATTTTTTAGCCGAGCGCGGCGAGGACATGGAGCTCGGTAAGTAGCTTAAGTACGAACCACTTTGCTTGGTAAAAATATATCAGAAAACCACTTTGCCTGGTAATTGACCTTTTTACGTCTTATTATTAAGTTGCACAAGGGGCTCAAAACCATTTTGCCTGAAAAAACGATCAGTTTGCTTGAGAAAAGGTGTAGTCAGGGGTGTACTAAAAATCTCCATTTATCCGTACGCGTATAGGCCGCTATATAAAAGGTGCGAGTCGGTTACAGTAGAGAGGCTAATGCAACAGCCAGTCGGGGACAGCATCACGTGCCTTAAGTAAAATCCAGAGCTGTTCCGTGCGAAGTCGCGGCTTTGTGATGTTATTGTGAGTTCTACTTGAAATTTCCTTGCGCGATTGGTTGAATCAACCGACGGGCAATCGCGCAAGCGTATACAGTTTGTATACTTTCTCGCTTAAGTACGGATGTAGCTATAACATGGAGATTCCAATCTGACTTGGGAATTGTTCTTGAAACCGATCGGATTTGGCAAAGTTGGACGGAATTCACAATACTGCAATTTTAAATTGTCACAACGCTGAGCTCCCTAAGGGGAATGGATCATCGTCGCTGCATTCCTGCGTCTGAAATGAAGCTAACGTTATCTATAGTAGTGATCTTCCACCGAAAAGTAGCCTCGGGGGGACTTCCTCGTCTGTGGCAGCGACTTCGACAGTCTAACGCTCTCTGGAAGTCGCCTCCACTGCTGTTGAAGCACTTTGACCAAAGTTTTGGTGGCGTCCAGTGCGTCCAGTGCGTCCAGCGTCAATGTGACCAGTGAGTAGTGCACGCGCTCGTCTGCCTTCTATCCGATTGTTTCTAGCCTTTTGCCCTAGCGGACGCCCCTGAACTGATCCAGTCGGGGGTCTTGCCAGTTCTCGTGTCGCGATTCGCCTCCGAGCCACCGACAGACCCGATGGGGAACATTTTCAGGCAGGGGGAGCACGCTAGGGAGAATTTCGTTTTGGCAGTCGTCGAAGGAGATCTCGAGAAGGTTCAGGAGTTGATACAGTACGCGACGGAAGGGGAGAAGGAGTACGGACTGCATGTGGCCGCACGTCGGGGTCATCTAGAGCTGGTGCGCTTTTATGCCGAGCAGTGCGACGCGGGCGTGAATGTCATTGATGTTTGGCAAGATTCAGCGCTCTCGGAGGCCGCTACTTCGGGGCAGGTGGCGGTTGTGCAGTACCTGGCCGAACGATGCGAAGCAAACTTAAATGTCTCCAAAGCGCTCGTGGAAGCCGCTAGTAGGGGACACAAAGATGTCGTGCAGTACCTGGCTGAACGATGTGGTGCGGACGTGAACGCTAAGGATGATTTTGGACGCACAGCATTGGTGTGGGCCGCGCATCGCGACGATATGAGACTCGCTCAGTACCTTGTGGAGCAATGCGCTGTAAATGTGAGTGCGAACGCGCTGACAGAAGGCGCTTCCAGCAGCAATCTTAGTGTTGTCCGGTATTTCGTTGAGCAATGTGGTGTGAACGTGAATATGGAAGATGAACACGGACAGACTGCCGTGATGGAGGCCATAAAAAACCGTGAGATTGACGTAGTTCGATATCTCGTTGTAGAATGCAGTGCCGACGTGAATTCGGCAGCAGTCCGGTTTGCGGCTAACCGTGGGTACATTGACATCCAGCGAATACTCACGCCGTTTCTTCTTCCCGAGGCTGGGGCTACTACAAATTACGGTGTAGACGTAGTGCTGTCATCCAGCATTTCACCAAGCTGCTTCATTCCCCCGTCCGAAATGGAGTTGACCCTTTTCCACGAAAATGGTAGTATTGGGGGTGACTTCCTAGCCAAGTGGCTCGATGCCGATGTCGTCGTGAAGCTGGCCATCCCAGACGCGTCCTCCACGTCATTTGAGGATGAAGTCTGTCTGTGGCAGCAGCTCCGGCATCCTAATGTGCTCAAGATGTACGGCGCGTGTGATGTTGGGCCCCGTCTGAAGCTCTTCGTGTGTGAGTACGCCAGCAATGGATCACTTCTGGAGCACGTCAACTCGTCTTCAGTGGAGAAGGCAACGATGTGGAAGTATCTGTACGAGGCAGCGTTGGGTCTGGAGTATCTTCACGAGCGCGGTATTGTGCACGCCGAGCTTCGCTGCGGTAACATTTTGATTGGTAGTGATGGTACGGCGAAGCTGACAAAGTTTCAGTTGAGTGGGTTGAGGCGTAGCACACGCACGCGCACACGCACACGCACACGCACGGCAGGGTCAGTACACTGGCAGTCTCCTGAGGTCATATTTGGGCATCGACCATCATGCGAGTCGGATGTGTATTCTCTGGGAATGTGCATTTTGGAAGCTGCTACTGGAAAGATGCCGTGGAGCAAGGAAAAGCAAGAAGGGGTTGTGAGATACAATAAACGATACTGGACTCCGGAGGATGAGAGTGAAGAATTTAACAAACGGGTTTTGTATATCGGCAATAAATCGTATTGGGCTACGGAGGGTGGGAATCCACTATGTAGCCCTGCTTGTCCTCCAGGAGATGCACGCGAATTAGTGTGGGGCATATGCCGACAAGACCCTCGCCTTCGCCCCAGTCTGTCGTCAATCGTCTACAAGTTGGGAAATTTGGTTATCAAGGAGTCTTCCGACTCCAACCAGCCGGAGAACGAGCCCATCAGATCGTTTGATGAATACGAGCGTGGTAATGTGAAAGCAGCATGGCTGAAGCTGGAAAGGCTCATGGCCAAACCCAACAATGCTCAACATTGCCGCGAATTTGCCAAGCTCAAGAACGTACACGAACATCTGCAAGCCTCGCTACAGTACCAAACATTGCTCAAGAGATTTCACGAGCTCCTTGTAGACTTTACTCAGATGGTCAAGATGTCGCCCGAACAAGCCCGATTGATGCAACTATCGTCATCACGCGTCACCACTACCAGTGTGTACGCTTTTCAGTGGCGTATTCAGTCTCTCATGGCTTCGTTGGGGGAAACGGGAGAGGTAGCAACCGAGGGAGAAGGTCGATGGCAGCAACAGCGCAACGAACAGATCGAGCAGTTCATGTCAGGAGTCTCAGATACATTTCTTCTGCTGAACGCTTTGAAGACGGTGGAGGAACGATCCGCATTTCTGAGGACACTGAAAGAAGAAATGGAGTCTACCGGCAAGTACACACCTGACCAACTCGAGGTGATGAAGAAGGCGTATAAGGACATCGGCAGCAAGCTTGAGGGTGACGATTGGTCGGAACTAACGCCTGCATGGTTCATTCCGTGGTACGAGTTGGTCGTTGACGAGTCGAGTAAATTGGGTAAAGGAGGCTACGGAAGCGTGCACCAAGCCAAGTGGCTGGACTCGGACGTGGTGGTGAAACGAGTGATCTTAGCTGGATCGACTGGCAAGGCCAGTGCTTCGACTTCGTATTCAAGTTTCTCAGCGTCGGAGGACCCCTCAGCTACGCAAGTCCAAGTGGACACCGCCAAGAGAGCAGAAGCTCGTCGTGCGATGTTCCGTCGCGAAGTCAACATTTGGTTTGGCTTTAGCCACCCTCACGTCGTTCGACTGTTCGGTGCGTGCCATGTCGGCAGACCGTTCTTCGTCTGCGAGTATGCTACCAACGGGACCTTGGTCAGCTACTTGGGCAAGAACCCCGATGAACTGTGGTCCAAGCTGCACGAGGCGGCGTTGGGAGTTCAGTACCTACACGCTCGAGGCGTAGTCCATGGAGACCTGAAAGGGAACAACATCGTCGTCGGGAGCGACATGAAGGCGAAAGTGACGGACTTTAGTCTCAGTTCGGTGGGAGACAGCGAGGAGAAGACGCTGGTGTCTGCTGCGTGGAACTGGGTGGCTCCGGAGCTACTCGATACCAATCAAGGCCCAACTTTGGCGTCGGACGTGTACTCCCTGGGCATGTGCATCGTGGAGGCCCTGCGAGTGGTGGAGGCCGTGAAATCAGGCAAAGACTCGAGGCATTGCGTGCCGTGGCGTGTAGGTGACCGAGCGGCGATGAAGTATCATGCTACACGTGGCACGCTGCCGGGTCGCCCGTCGATCTGCGAGGACAGTCAGTGGGAGTTGGTCGAGCGGATGTGTGTGTTGGACCCTGCGAAGAGGATCAAGATCTCGACGGTCGTTGATGAGCTGGCGAAGTTGACGAGTAGCGCTACAGCTACCAGCCAAGACAACGACCTCGCAGACACATCGCGTTCGAATACTGTCGAGTGGGAATCTGTTCCCGAAGTGATCGCTGCAGCCAGAATGTCACTAGCTGAATGCAAGGACCATGTCGCTCAACCTGACGCAGTGATCCCGCTGTACGGGTCGTTGTGGGAACGGCTTGAGCAGGTGCAGAATCTGATTGATACTCATCACAGCGATGCGTGCCGAGCTGCATTCGGGTCGCTCGTTGCCGACGCCGATACGTCCACGAAGAAGCTGCGAGACAGGAAGAGGAGCATCATCTCGTTGGCGGAGACCACGATGCGATGTCATGCGCTGGATCGAGCGTTGACCAAGTTCTGTGAAGCGCACTTCATTGAGTAGGAGCTTCAGTGCACCCTACAAGGCTCTACTCACGGCTTGACATCGAAGTTCCTGACCACGAAGGTGACGCTCTCGAAGGAGCCCGTCACGGGGTTCGAGTTCACTTTGGAGGTCGCACATGGTCGCGAGCAGCAGCAGGGGAGTGCCTGTGGATTTTGATGGAGTTTCAGGGGGAGCGAGTGGCCGTGAAATGCGCTTGCTAGGTGACGCAGGTGGAGGTGGTAACTTGATTGCTCCCAAATTGGGCGGCGGTAGACCGCAAGTCGGCTTGCTGCGAGCATGACAGCAACTGCTGCGTGGATACTTCGGCAGATCAAATGGCGCTTCAAGCATCAAGGTAATGGTCATGATGAAGAGGGTTATCCTACTATTTTAAGTTTGGTACACATTGTCTATTGTCTGCAACTCAGCATGATCAGTGTGATCATGCATCCACTTACGGACAGCTCTGATCGGTAGCAAAGTGACGGAAGCTGTGCTATTTTCCCTTCAGCTTACAGTTTTTCGTTGTGTCAACTCGCCGTTTTCCTTGCGATCTGAACAATGCAGCGCCAAATTCGACGTGCGCATTCTGACAGGGTGGTCACGAATGCGAGATCGGCATGTATTATAATAGTGAGCGGTTCAAATCGTTCGACGGCGCGAACGGCATGGAGAGCTGCAACATTTCCATCCCAGCTGCGTCCGTCCAGAGCAGCAGTGAACACTCGAGTGTGTGCTCCCTCAACCTGCCCATTCCATGGGAAGTGCCGCGTTACAACATTCGCACTTGAAGAGTTCAGTTCGTCCTTATTCCTACTTCTTTCGTCCTCTGCGGTTATCAAACGCCAATGCGAATGACCCGAAGCTTGATTCGCATGCGTCTACCGGTCACCAGTCAAACCAACCCTTGCTCGTCGTGGCTGCATAGACCCCATCGCGATGTATAAAGAATGCTGTCCGGCACATACAAGAGTTCGCTTCTCTCTCCTATACAACCGCCAAGTCAACCACCCTCCCACCTCCCCCTCTTGTGGCCAATATATCCCACTTCTCAGTCCTCCCCGTCATACCTGATATAAGCGACAATCGGCGGGGTTTCAAAGTGCGTGCGTGCCGCCACTCGACGATTACTCGGAGCGAGAGCGGAGCAACTCGATCGCCCGCCATGGCCACGAGCGTCTCCTCCTCCGCGGCGCGCGTCGCCGAGCGCATGCGCAGCTTCAAGAAGGGCATCGACGCGGACGAGACGCGGCGGCGGCGCGAGGACACGACCGTCCAGATCCGCAAGAGCCGCCGCGAGGAGCGACTCAACCAGCGTCGACGCATGATCCCCGCGGTAAATATCGCACTACATGCAGAACTCTCATTATTACTATGTAGAGGGCGCTAATTACTCGATTCTATGTGTGTGGGGGTGACGGAACTGCAGGTGGCGGACAGCGCGATGAACGTGGAGGCGATGCAGTCGCCCAGCAGTCCGGACGTACCCATGCGCTCCCTTAACGGCGTCAGTGTACGCTTTCTACTGCTGTGTTGGGGGCGACTAATGCATGAGGTGTGGGGTCTGGATCGGTGTAGTAATAGTGGGTGGATGTTGGGTGTTGGGTGGGGGTTTTCAGGTGTCGGACTTGCCCAAGATCGCGGCGATGATCCAGTCGCTGGACCCCATGGAGCAGTCGAACGCGGTGTCCAAGCTTCGGCGGTTGCTATCACTCGGTGGGTAGTGAGGTTCATGTGTGGGTGGGAGATATGGATGGGTTTTGACGATGATTTTGGGTGGGTGGACAGAGAATAACCCGCCGATCCAGGAGGTGATCAATTTGGGCGTGGTGCCGCTGCTAGTAGAGTTTTTGAAGCAGCACGACCGACCAGAGATGCAGTTTGAGGCTGCGTGGGCACTGACGAACATCGCTTCCGGCACGACAGAGCACACGGAGGTGGTTATCACGTGCGGCGCGGTCGAGCTGCTGTGTGGACTGCTGCTATCGCCGAATGAGGACGTGTGCGAACAGGCCGTGTGGGCTCTGGGAAATATTTCGGGCGACTCGCCACAATGTCGCGACTCGGTGCTGAATGCGGGCGCGATGATGCCGTTGCTAGCGGTGCTGCGAAGATCCTCAGGAAAGATCACCATTCTGCGAAATGCTACGTGGACGCTGTCGAATTTTTGTCGTGGCAAACCCAGACCGGAGTTTGCTCTGGTTAGTCCAGCGCTGAAGCTGCTACCGCACCTCATTTATTCCCCCGACGAGGAGGTTATCACGGACGCGTGCTGGACGCTTTCGTATCTTTCGGATGGCACAACTGACGCTGTCCAGGCCGTTATTGACGCTGGTGTGTGTAGTCGAGTGGTGGATCTATTGGGCCACACACTTACATCTATTCAGACCCCGGCGTTGCGTACAATAGGGAACGTCGTGACTGGCAACGAGCAGCAGACACAATTGATGCTGGATCTCGCTGTACTGCCGCGCCTCGTGCCTCTGCTCAAGCACGAGAAGAAACTCATTCGAAAGGAGGCGTGTTGGGCTATATCCAACATTACTGCCGGCACACCGAGTCAAATTCAAGAGGTTATCGATGCGAATGTCATCCCGCCGTTGTTATTCCAGCTGATGTCGACCGAGTTTGATGTCCGTAAAGAAGCGGCCTGGGCTATATCGAATGCCACGTCTGGTGGCACCACAGAGCAGATCAAATATTTAGTGCAACAAGGTACGGCTAATCCCGCCATGGTATTGGTCTCGCTGTGGTGTCTGACGTTAGTGTTGGGTGTGGTTGTTCTTCGCAGGGTGTATCCCTCCGTTAGTAAAACTCCTGGATGTACAAGACCCGCGCGTTATCAACGTGTCGTTGGACGCTCTGGAAAATATTCTTCGGGCAGGTGAGGCAGACATGTCGCTCACGGACACCGAAAATCGCATGGCGCGATTCATCGAGGAGGCAGACGGCATTGAGCTGATCCAGAACCTGCAGTTTCATCAAGAAGAAGGTAGGAGGATCGTACCATGGTCAACAGATCCACGCAAGTGACAACTCTATCTTGCTGTGTTTTGCGCAGATATCTACGAGAAATCTGTGCGTATTATTCGTGACTACTTCGAGGGTGAAGACGAGGAAGACTTTGACGTGGCGCCGGACATGGACTACGGCTCGCACCAGTTTACATTTGGTATGGGCAGTGAAGCCACCAGTACAGCTGCAGCTGCAGACCATTTGCGATTTAACTTTTAGGCCGTAGTGTTATTGCAAGGCAGGCACAGTCGTGTCCAGAGAAAACAAAAACATAGGAAAGCTCTTGTTTCTGCCAAAATCCTGGAGACCAAAAAGATCTTGAACAGCAACAAAAGCAACGAAAGCAGAAAAAAATAAATCTGACTTCGTATTCCGCTCCATTGTTTATAGGGCAGCAGGTGCTCCGCTCGACGAAGGATCAACTTCTGTCGCCGGCTCTAGAAGATGTCGCCTGCTTTCTTCCTTCAAGCAGCTCCGTCCTATTCCGCGCCGTACGTGGGGACCACCAGGATGTGCCACTGGTGCAGCCAACAGCAAGCCCTGCATCACCACATACAAACACAAATTTGGTGAGCACAAAAACAAAATCTCAGGACAGCACTATTTTGTCTCTTTGCTCACCAGAACATCCAGAGGCAGATGCCGGTCATGAAGGCCAGCAGCGTGAACACTCTGAGGACAGGACACAAATGCACAATTATTTGAGATTAATGATTAGTGCCACGAGAGCTTTGAAGGCGAAACGGTCCTGACGTACGACGAGTTCTCGTGACTCATTTTGCCCGTGACGCCCATGCCGATGCCCGCGAAGCAGGCCAGCAGCGTCAGCACCAGGTACGTGATGGAGCCATTCAGCAGCGGTGCAGGGATCTCCATCGTTGCGCGCGAGTCGAAGCGATGCACACTGTCACGGAGCTGCTCGCTGTCTTGTCCTTCGCTTCTATAAATGGAGCTTGAGGGAGCGTATAGCGAAATGTGCTGGAATGATAGTACCTCGGGATATACTTAGGACGGTATAAATAGATGCAGTCACAGAAATACACTTCGAGAGCTCATTCCGAATCTTTTTTTGGTGCATGGTTGACGTGGCCCACATTTAAAAGCGTGGTGCACACCGCAGTACAGTACTGGTACAGTTAGTGGTACACTCTACGTATTGACCTGGTTTGCAGTTTCCTGCGGTAATGTGTACGAGTTTTATTTAATCAACACAGGGTGAAGTTGTAGCGCCAGCAGTGAGAATGACTGCATCTCTCCTTGTGGCCAAGAATCCGCGTTTTGATTCTTGACATTCGATGCCACATTACACATGCGGGCTGTTCTTGCTTTTTGCTTTATGATTTTTGGATAAAATGGTTCTACGATAGCCAAAATGAAAAGGCACATTGCCATCAGCACGTTAGAGTCGGCGTATTGATAGAACCTGGACGCATTGTGAGTTAGGTACACCTAGCCTATCAAAAAAGCGAAAATCTGACTACTGTACCAGCACCGGTCATCCTTGTTAACAGCAGCACGCACGGGAGTGTTACATGTATTAGCCATGGCGTAGGAATGGTTTGACTGACTGACCGATTCAGACGGAGTTGACCGAGAATTGGTGTCAGCAGGACGTTGTAAGTTGAGGTGACATGGCAACGTTACACGAGTGGGTTGATAGAACCGAATATCGCTGCAACGATGACAGTGGGCATTTTGGCCGTCAAAGTTTGACATGCTTCGTTTCGAGAAAGCTTTGGAGGTGTTGCGCACGTATTCATACATGAACTCATAAGCGACCTTTTGAGCTTGCAAACTGAAGCTCGATCAGAGCTCGGCATTATTACGGGGCAGCAGCTCACGCGCAGGGCGGCCAAGACCGTCAGCGCATGCATTCTCATGCGTTCTCATGGTTTTGCGCGCCAACGCTGTCGATCGGGCGTCGCCCGACCAGGTACTGTACTGTACGTCCTGCCTTCGGACCGCGCGAGCCAACAACAGCAACCCAAAGGCAACTTGCACCAGAATGATGGTAGTTTGCCTCGTTATGTACCAGTACAAAAACAGCTTCTCGGGTTAAAACCCC
Organism: Phytophthora europaea; assembly: GCA_030463285.1. Lineage (NCBI taxonomy): Eukaryota > Oomycota > Peronosporomycetes > Peronosporales > Peronosporaceae > Phytophthora > Phytophthora europaea. Next base: position 31,865 of record JAHQIV010000052.1, on the reverse strand, counting down.
GTGGTCGTTCAGAATGACGGTATTTGGCTCGGGTTTTGCGCGAAAAAGTCTCGTTTGTGTGATTTACAACCATTCCGGCACCCTGCCACATTGAAGCCAAATGAACCGGCAAGTTGCCCTTCGAATCTCGACCCAAGGCACTCATGAAATTGCGCTGCGGCAAGCACACATGTGAGGCCACACACTCCCTTGAATTGGCGGTCATCACGGGCATTTTAAAGTCGAGGGTGCTGCACTGGACCTGACTCGTCGTTGGTATTTTGTTACTGCGACTCGCAGGCTGCGAGGAGGACGAGCAGCGCGTGGGTATAGGAGATCGGAGTGTGCAGTGATCGTGTCTTTTGTATGACGGGGCTGGGGGAATGGCGCGATCCAGAGAGCACATGCACTCCCAGACGTTGCGGGCGTGAGGGCCACAGTCCCGTGTTGGGTCGTCATCGCCGCTGCCCATTGCGGAGACCAAGGTTGCGTGCTAGCGGGGATGGCTGAGCAATCGATCCGTGTTGCTTGTCTCGGGCTCCATGATTCCAGTGCTGCGTGTGCTGATGGCCGCTGGATGCGGGCGAGTATCCACTGCGGAGCGGATCCTGAAGTTGCACGGGTGGCATGACATCACGCTTGTCTTTTCCACACGCTCTGAAAACAGCAAGCGCCGGCGTGTTGCAGAGAGTCCAGCCGCAGCACGATTGTGAGCTGGCGTCGACTTCGCAGATGCCGATTGTGCTCTGCTCCTGCTCGGCAGCACGTGCCGAGCGAAAACGAAGCAGTCCTTCCGCAAAGCCCTGCAAAACCGAGCGCTGGTGAGGACGCCGGAGTCGACGGCACACTGGTGGAGCGAGTGCTTTGACGGACATGAAGTTCAGGAGACTGACTGGCAACATGAACCGAAAAGAGAGATGCCTCTGCGAATGCCAGCACGATTTGCTCAGGGTTAAATCGAGCCCTCTCGCAGCCATCGCCCCGGATAAGGTGGTGCCGCGGCCGCCGCCGTTTCTGATCCCTGCTTCAGTTTTGAGCTTTGAGTGACGATCATCTACCGCAATTGTGTGGACGAAAGTCTGGCATCCCGTTTTGCTAATTAAATAGCCGTTGACGCGCCGCATGGGCTTCTTGCATCACCGATGTCCTCTTATCGCAGCCTCCAGACTTTAGGTAACAGCAGCAGCAAGACCGTCGCCGGCACATTTTTGCTGCTCACAAACAGCAAGTGAAATTGCCGGCGGCAATGTGCGGTGATAGACAGTCGACGTCGCGGCTGTGCACGCCGCGCGACGGTTGGTGCACTACGGTATCTTGGCGATCGCCTTTGGCGGGGGCTGACGCCGCCGGCGGCATCCGCCGCGATCCTCACTCTCGAATTCTCCGCGCCAAGCTCAAGCTCAAGCTCCCGCCTTCGACCTTTTTACCTCTCAGCCATGGCGTCGTCCGACTTCTTCCAGGAGCCCTTCACCGTCAACAGCAAGAACGTCGTGTACACGGACGACGAGATCACGTCGCAGTACTCGTACACGACGACGCGCGTGGAGGGCACGGTGGCCACGCCCGTGGAGGAGAAGTTCACGTTCAAGACGCAGCGCAAGGTGCCCAAGCTCGGCGTCATGATCGTGGGGCTGGGCGGAAACAACGGCTCGACGCTTGTGGCCAGCATCCTGGCCAACAAGCACCACATCACGTGGACCACCAAGGAGGGCGTGCAGGAGCCCAACTACTACGGCTCCGTCACGCAGGCCTCCACCGTGCGTCTCGGCACGAACGCCAACGGTGAGGGCGTGTACATCCCGTTCCACAACCTGCTGCCCATGGTCTCGCCCAACGACCTGGTCATCGGCGGCTGGGACATCTCGTCGCTCAACCTGGCCGAGGCCATGAAGCGCGCGCAGGTGCTGGACCACGACCTGCAGCGCCAGCTCGTGCCGCACCTGGAGAAGATCAAGCCGCTGCCCTCCATCTACTACCCGGACTTCATCGCCGCCAACCAGGCCGACCGCGCCGACAACCTGCTCAAGGGCTCCAAGCAGGAGAACCTCGAGGCCGTGCGCCAGCAGATCCGCGACTTCAAGCAGAGCAGCGGCGTCGACAAGGTCATCGTGCTCTGGTCCGCCAACACGGAGCGCTTCTCGGACATCGTCGAGGGCGTCAACGACACGTCGGCCAACCTGCTCGAGTCCATCAAGGCCGGAGAGGCCGAGGTGTCGCCCTCGACCGTCTTCGCCGTGGCCTCGATCCTCGAGGGCTGCTCGTACATCAACGGTAGCCCGCAGAACACGTTCGTGCCCGGCGTGCTGGACCTGGCCGAGGAGAAGAAGGTGTTCGTGGGCGGCGACGACTTCAAGTCGGGCCAGACCAAGATAAAGTCGGTGCTCGTGGACTTCCTCGTGTCGGCCGGCATCAAGCCCACGTCCATCGTGAGCTACAACCACCTGGGCAACAACGACGGCAAGAACCTGTCGGCGCCGCAGCAGTTCCGCTCCAAGGAGATCTCCAAGTCGAACGTCGTCGATGACATGGTGGCCTCCAACCGCCTGCTCTACAAGGAAAACGAGCACCCGGACCACGTTGTGGTCATCAAGTACGTGCCGTTCGTGGGCGACAGCAAGCGCGCGCTGGACGAGTACACGTCCAAGATCTTCATGAACGGCACCAACACCATCTCGATGCACAACACGTGCGAGGACTCGCTGCTGGCGTCGCCGCTCATCCTGGACCTCGTGCTCGTGTGCGAGCTGGCGGAGCGCATCACGCTCAAGAAGGAGGGCGCCAAGGACTTCGAGCACCTGCACTCGATCCTGTCCATCCTGAGCTACATGCTCAAGGCGCCGCTCGTGCCGCGCGGCACGCCCGTTGTCAACGCGCTCTTCGCGCAGCGCGAGTGCATGATCAACATCTTCCGCGCCTGCGTCGGCCTCGCGCCCGAGAGCCACATGCTGCTTGAGAACAGACTGGCTAGCGAGATCAACGCGCGCCAGTAAGCAAGCATTCCCCCCCTCCTCCCTCGGTCAACAAACAACTCGATCAAGTACTAGCAGTTAGCAGCTCTGCTACCTGTAAATGACGTAGCAGGCGAGCACACTATTCTTTTATTTCCCCGTCAATACATCTCGGATAGCAAGTACAGTACTACAGTAGTATCACGTCGAAGCATAACGTGTTGCCACGTTACCTATAATCGACCACCGGAATCTCTATCGTGTGGTCCACGTAGTCTTCAGGACGCATCTTGTGTGCGCCACACGAACCAAATCGTTCTAAAGATCGGAGCGACACGTGGCCGGCGCTGCGATTGGACAAAACTCGACCTCTCGTCAAGACGACGCCAAAGGTTGACCTACACCGCGACCCATTTCCAGATCCGCATCAAGCAGCAGCTTCCCAGTCGACCGATCCAGCACCATGGCCGCCCCCGCGAAGATGCGTCTGCGCTCCGAGAAGCACCTGGCCAACATCACCAAACGCGGCCACGTCTCTCAGCCCCAGAAGGTGCGGCAGATCTTGACATTCAGACGTACTCTACGCTGCAGAAACTGACCCTTGTGCTGCTGTTTGATGCGCCTTATTGCAGGAGGAAAAGGGCTACAGCGTGGGCCCCATCCTCATGGGCTTCTTCCTCTTCGTGCTCGTGGGCTCCTCCGTGATCCAGATCCTGCGCACGGCGCAGCTCGGCCTCTAAGCGTCGACCGACCTGCCTGTACATCCACTCCCGTTTGTATGGAGCGACGACTGATCGAGCGGCCTGCCTGCACGACAATAAGCCTCCACATTCCGGCAAAGTGCTGGTGCCTGAGGCCTAACGAGCGGTAGGTTGCTGCACTATCGTCGCTAATTTAATAGTATGAGCTACCGTAAACCTTCAAGCCAATGTTGTCATTTCAGTAGGATGAGTTTGTCGCTCTTCCGACGTCTTCATAGTCTACAAGTACTAAGTACATATACAAGTCTGTAAGATTGAGGGCGCGTGTTGATTTGTAGCTGGTACTTTTATTGAATCATTAGGCTCTGCGAACCGAGACTGTACGACGCCGTGATGTTGGCTACGGCTCGTCCCGGCCTCACCGCGCCTTACTTGTCTACAACTCCGAGTGCAGCGACTCGGTGGCCTTGATCTTGGCGATGAAGTCGGCCTTCTCGACGCAGCCGACGCACTCCACACCGCGCTCACCCAGGATCTTCCGCAGCTGCTTGACGCGCATCTTGGAGTAGTCTGTGTTGGCGTCCGTCTTGACGGCTGCAGCAACCAACAGCAACGACAACAGGAACCAGTTAGCACCAGAATCCTTCTCTACCTATATCACAGGGCGACGTACGGTATCGCATGGAGCAGAAGTCCGGGTTCTTCTTCTCGAGGGACTTGCAGATCTTGAGCGAGTCCTTCTTGAACGACACCTGACGAGCCACGTCCTTCTTCAGCGGCTCCAGGTTGTAGCACTGCACCATTGCATTGCATTGCCCACATATCACCAATCAGCAATTGTCAGTCCCCTGCCTACCGACAGCAACGTTCGGCCATACACTACAGTGTATCAATCCTTACGAGCTTGTTGTCCTTGGTGCTGAGCTTCTTGCCGCAGTGCTTGGTGACGGCCTTCTCGGCCACCGCCTGCGCCTTGGCCTTGGGCGACTCTTCAAGCAGCTGCGCGTACGTCACCTTGAGGCCGTCGATCACCTTGACGCACACTGCAACCAGCAGCCAAAGTGCGTGTCAGTAGTCGCACCTCCACCGATGTATTGGACCCAATTGCTCGTACCTTCGCACTCCTTGTCGTCGGCCTGCACGGCCGGAGCGGTGCCCAGCACGAGCGCCACGAGGGCCAGCAGCACGACACGCTTGGTGCTCAACATATTCGGCACGGGATTAGCAAGACGACGGATATCCAGAAATGACCGACCGTCGGCTGGAAGCGACGCGTGTACCAGAGCTGCATCGGTTTAGACGGGTACTAATGCAAGTCATTTGGTTTAACGACATCATTTAAAGCAGGTATTGTTATTCTAGAGTCATTAATGTGCTGCAAACGCCAGCTGAGATCGTCGGATTGCACCCGTTCATCCGGCTATATTAGTTGTGCGCAGGTTCTGGTGGAAGCGGCGCGATCCAAAAGATGGCTACATCCGGATAAGCCGACCGTCTTCAGCGCTACGAGTACCGCGTCTGCAAGTCGCTGAAGAAGCCGCTCGTCATGTTCTTGAGCTGTTGCATCAAAGATCATAGTTTCTGTTAGTACACTTTCACAGGTTCTACTTGAATCAACAAATTGCACACCTTAGCAGCCTTGTTGGCCACGTTGTCCTTCATCAGCTGCAGTTGGTAGGCCGCTTCATCCGTCACTACATTCGGTAGATAGTAACAATACAGCAGTTAGAAAATCAATGTCTTTGTGAGTCCATGTCAACGAAGCGGACAAACGTACGCTCTCCGGACGCGGATCGACCTCTGGTGTTGTTGCCGTAGAACGCATCACTTGAGATCGACTGAGAGCCCTGGAATCGTGCCAGCTGTGAGTTGTCCGCCTGCACCGCCTCACCGCCGAAAAAGTTGTCGGACGAAATCGACTTGGCGTTCTTGTACTTGTCCAGAGTCTGCGTTTGCACTGGAGCGGGCTGATATGTCGCAGGCGCGGGTGCAGCTCGAGCTGCTGTGCGCTCGCTGCATTTGATTGAACACAGAAATGGAAGCATTAGCCATCGATGCAAAAAAAATCCGACAATGCACTATACTCACTCTTCAGCCTCTTGCAGTGCTCGTGCCAGGGCTTCATCGTCCTTAATCTGCTTCTCCATTGACACTTCCTCAGCGGTAGGTGCAGGCGGAGGCGGGTTCTGCATGGTATCGAGGCAAGTTTCATGAGTCCTCCATTCCAACACAGGCAATTAAAACCAAGTACATCTTCACGCACCTCAAACGGAATGTCGTCAAAGTCAAAGTCATCACCACCCGACGACAATTTAGTTGCTCCAAGGCGCGTCGCTTTGTTGCCGGTCGACAGCTTCGTAGCTCCCAGACGAGTCGCCTGTACTCGACAAACAGCCCAATACCATTAGTCCGCCGCTCCATTGCACTCCGCACATTAGCGACGAATCGTTCCTTGCTCGTGCGCGTGTTCAGCCGCGTAGTGCTAGTGGTAGCGGGGGTCGTGGCCTCTCCAGCCTTCGCCCCCAACAATACAACGGGGCGGTTCACACTCAGCAAACCCAACGGCTGTGTGGGAGCCGCAGCCGGAGTCAGCTTCTTTACCACAGGAGCAGCCGCCGGCACTTCACGCTGCAAGTGGCCATGCACCGCAGCCGAATTGGTCTCGCTCTTGATCTCAACGTGTTTCACCAGCGCCTCCAGCCCATCAATCTCGTTCTCACAAGTCTCCTACAAACAACAACAGCAACAACAACAACAAACTCATCAGTCAAGAAGCTCCATCCCCCCAAAGTCTATAGTCTTCAAGACACTCCGGCACCTCCTCCGCTTCCGGTGCCACGATCTGCAGCGTGGACGCCTTGACCTTCTTGGCCAGCGCGATCTTGTACAGCTGCGCCGCCTTGGAGTTGTACTTGGCCTCAATCTGCCCGTAGATCAACCGCAGCACCAACCTGTCAGAACGCATCTCTTCCTCTCTCTCAAGTGGATCCATTCCATTCTCCTACACTCGTCATGTCCGCGGCGCCGTACTGCTTGAAGAACTTGCGCGCCTCCGCGTTGCCGCCCACGGACATGGCCTTGAGCTGGTCCTCCGTCCACTCGTCCATGTCGATGGAGCGCACGAACGACAGGTGCACGCCCAGGCGCCGGTGGTAGCCCGAGCAGTCGAGGCAGATGAAGACGCCGTAGGTGACGGTGGCCCACGTGGGGTGGCGCTTGTTGCAGTCGAAGCATCCCTTGTTGGCCACGGGCGAGCGCAGCTTCTGGAACCACGCGTCCCGCACCTGCGAGGGCACATACACTGGCTTAGCCGAGGAGCTCATTATCTGTCTGTCGCCACGTCGCTTTGGTAGCAAAAAGCCAAATGAATGAGGATAACGGCTGACGTGGTGGACTAAAATTAGTCTACTGTACATAGGTACGACCAAATTTTGCAATTAGTCAAAAAAAATGTGTGACAAGATTTGGTCACTTCAACTTCCGACCGGTCACCAAGTTGCAGTGGAATGGAATGGACCCTTTGCAGCATTTCGTTGCACCGCGACGGCCGCTGCCCTCGCCAAGGTCCAAGGCTAAGGATGGCGCCTCGAGGAACGTATTTGCACTGCCGGTGATCCATCAGTTCGAGCCGGTGCTGGCGTCCTCGCCCAAGTCGTACATGGTCGCTAACGCCAACGTCACCAAAGGGAAGAAAAGCTGCGGGGGCTCGGACGGAGCGGCGGTTGGCGTTGGATCACCGCCGATTGTACCGAGTCAACCTCAACGCCCAAGGAGCAAAGAGGGGGTGGACTCACCGCGAGTTCTACGGCCTCAACCGCCCACGGGGGTCTCGTCGCGGACGGATGTGGATATCTACCGATACAGTCAGGGAACGGAGCAGCGAATGGCGATTCGACCGCTGTTCGAGGAGAGAAGAGGCTCTGGAGGGGAGCGCTCGACGAAGAGGAAGGTGAAGCGGGGGACAAAGAAAGAAGAAAATGTGTCGATTGCTGAGGACAGCGCGGGTGGTGGTCAAGAAGATGTGGATGTTGGGGACAGAGACTTTGAGTTGGAGATGAAGTCTGAGGGTGACGAGGTTAAGCGTGTTCACGAGAGAAATGAGGTAGACGAGCTGTCGAGTGGTGGATCAAACCAAGAAGATTTGAGAGCTAATTCCCCCATGCCTGATGACTGTCGGGCTTCCGTTGCGGACGTCCAAGATTTGAGAAAGCAAGAAGAGGATCCGGAATTCAGCGGCGAAGACACGCTAGGCTCGACTCCGGTTGAAAATATGGGCCCAACGCTGCTGAAAAAGCTGGACGTCTCGTCCTGCTACGAACCATTTTTGCAAACGGAAGGCCCCAAGCTGACCTGGCTGCGAGACGTCATTGAACCAACGTCGACAGCGTCTGTCCAAACAGAAATGTGTCAGGCTGCAGCCAAGCGTATTCGAAAATCGGATGTTCTGGTCTACAAAACACTGGCAAAGGATTTACGAACTCTCGGAGGCAGTAGTGTTCTTGTCACTGTACTTCTCAGTTCACGTGGAGACGCTCATATTACCTGCAACGTCGACGGCGACGCTGACCAAAGTCTTGTCGCCATCTCTGATTCCGATTTGGAGCAATCCAAGCTGGTTCGCCCCGACCTGCAAACATTAACACCCAAGTGGGCAGAGTGGATTGTCACAAAAGTACGCTGTGACTCGAGATTGAGCTTCTACATCGACCTCTCCGATGCTGAGGGCAGCGAAAAGCAGATCTGCTTTTCGGAAACTGTCCATGTCAATGACAAAGAGGTCGCTGTTGAGATGGTTGCGTTGACAGCAGCCGCAAGTTTACTCATATCGATCCGAGATGCAGCATCCGGTGCTAATGACGCGAAGATTCTGCTGAAAGCTGATGATTTGCGTCGCCTTGCACAGGAGCGAGGCAAGATGTCTGCTGCTGACGGATCTGACCGAGACGTGTCTGCACTATTTGGTGACCACGAGTTTCTCTCCGAGCTCGCCACCAAGAGCAACGTCGTTCGCCTTGGATCGAGCTGCGCGGGATTTGTTGATGAATACGACGATGTATCAATCGCAAGAAGATCCTCGGTAACACTCGCTGACTTGACCGTTGACGTTCCTGGAAGAGCAAGTCCGTGTTTTGACGTCGAGTTACTTGACTCACCGAATTATGTACAGGAGGTGTTCGCAGAGAACAAACTTGTCGGGACTATCGCTGTGCTTGCGCAGGCGTACGTGGAGAATGGCATACTTTCGACATTACGGCATTTCCAGCAGCAAGAAGCGGTACACCTCAACGTAGCTGCCTTCATGCAGCAAGCCGCTAGCAGTGACAGCGAGGCTGCCTTCAATGACCGCGTAGAGCAAAACCTGGAAGCTGCTAAGATGGCAAAGCTCAGGGTGAGTTCGTGTTTCGAACTCCAGACTTTGTGTTTTCTCGCTCTGATCTACATGTTGCTGACTATTTTGCTTTTGGATGTGAAACTACAGGAAATCGCCATTCTGTCTATCGTTGATGACATGATTTTGGACTTTATTGCGTTTGAGTGCCGTGTTGAAATCCATGCTGCCAAGTACTCGGGGGGATACGATGATCACTACGCGAGTAAACTACAAGCCGCTTACCGTATGAGTGCTCAAAAGAAATCGTACGACCACAAGCGGCACGTGCGTATGCGCGCTGCACAAATGCTGCAAGCACTTCAACGAGGAATTATTGCTCGACGAAGGTACAGCGAGATGAAAGTCGAGCGAGAGAAGTACTTGTTTTACGGATTCCGATCGAGCCTGTACCACGCGACAGCAAATATGAAAGATCCGAGACTTCGAGCCCAAGAACTGAGTACAGAGGCTGAACGAAGACGACACGCCTTCCTCATGCAAGTTATCCAAGGATACGTTGCTGAAAACTATATCGATGAGGACTTTCGCGTCTCTGCTCAGCTTGTTCGAGATATCTACAATGAGTACGGTGTTGTAGTCGGCTGCTCCACGAATTTTGGCGATATTGTTGCATCCTACCTGGGGAAGGCTCCAGACCAAGCGCTGTATGTTCGTGTTGGAGATTTTACCCATTATTCAGACGCGACTGCACCACCAAGACAGTATTCAATTAGCCAAGTCAGCGCTGCACTTCTCCTTGGACTGCGAGACCAGTACGATGGCACGTTTGGACTTTCTTCGAGTGCCCGCCTAATGAGCACCGGCATTATGCAGCGACCCAGACGTGGGGCGCTGGATGCAGGTGATTCAGCTCCTCCGAGGTGGATGCTGAAGACCAGCTTGTCCTTCCAGCAATCCAATCTTGATCGTGTTGCTGGCCTTCGACTCACTCGCAAGGCAGCTGGGAAACAGTCGGCTCATCTCATTGCTCGAGATTATCGCAACACGCTGGCTTCGTCGTTTGACTCATTTGATAGTTGTCGCGCCACATGGGCGGTAGACATTCAAAGTCGGCAAGAACAGCAACGCATGCTGGACTCTTTTACGGTGGATGAACTTGCTCAGTACTGCCTCGATCTGTTGATTTCCTGTGTAAAAGGTGACCGTGATATTAGTTGGTGCTATACGTTGTCCTTTTTGTTTTACAAAAATTATCCTATGTTGGCTGTTTGCTAGATTGGGGAATTGACCCGGATCCTCTCTTCGAGGCAGTGAATTTGTGTGGGCGCCACTGTCATGGGAAAACGGCGATTCGAATTGTGGAGGAAAAGTTCAATGCGTACGCAGCAAGTGAGTTACCCCTTGAGTATTGGAAGTAAGAGCTTTTCACGCTTAATTTACTCACTAAAAATCATTACTGTGTATGACAATAGAGATGAACGAGGTTCACGGTAAACAGAGCGTGCTTACCTTGCGTGAAGAGATCTCTCAAGAGCTGGAGGACTTTGAAAAACTCTTGGCTTTGCGTATCCTAAATATTGCGGTAGACGAAGTAGTAACAGTACCTACAAGCGAGCTGCTTCACATCATGCTGAAAGGCAATCTGGACGAAGAGTATATCCGACACGGCCTCCCCAGTGTGCTACCTATCGCGAGTATCACTGAGAAGTATGAATTAGCACGCAAGATGCTCTATGGGTTTGCCAATGCTTCGTACGGCGATGCCTTTAACCTCGTGTGCTGGAGCTGTTTGGACGTTGCCGAAAACGTCACAGTGGAAGCAGCACGGCTTCTTGACAAACTCACCCGTCCAACAAACGAGACTGGTGATGCAAATGGATCCGTCACGATTTTCAGCAGTGAATCCATGCCCCTCCATCCCACGAAGAAAGCAATTAACCGCTCCTCCGAATCGCTTGCTGCTCGAGCGCTGTACCTGCTCACTGGATCTCAAGCCGTGCGTTTCCTGCAGTTTCTATCCAAAGTGGCTCACTTCAACAAGTCCATTCAGAAACGCGTGCTCATCCACCTCGCGCCTTATGCTGACAAGTTCGAAATGCACCGCCTCGCCGGTTCCGTGTGCTCGATCGAAGACTTCTCCATCGTATCACAACTATTCGATGAATGTTTCTCCGAGGATACCCTCCAGTCTTGCACGCCTTTTTGGACCCAGTACAAAAATTGCTTCGGTGCTGAACGGACCTGTAAAGCTATGAACTCGGCCAAGGTCCACTCAAAATGGACAGAACCAGCAAATTAAACTGAGGGACAATACTTCGAAGGAGAAGGTAAGCTATCTACTTCGTAAGTAAAACGATTTCCAAGTCAGATATACCGAGTTGATTGTGTCTATATGAGAGGTATTATCAAGGATTAAGGGGTTAACCGAGGTTGTCACTGCTGTCAAAACGTAGAAGTATATACCTCGAAGTACGCAAGTTTTCAAACAGCAATTCACGAACGGAAACTTCCTTTAACTTTAGGGTGAGCCACACCAGGAGTTGGAAAATGATGTTACCGATTCAGGTCGTGGTAATTCATTTGCATTTTGTATGCGCCAAGTTGAAGTGGAGGTTGTATTATTTTGGGGTTCGTTTCTGGGTCGACGTTTCTGGGTGGAGATTACCCAATGGATGGCGATGAAGGAGCGGCTCTCAATGCTCAGTCGCGTGTTTTGGCTATTTAGGACGGCGTATGTCTCGAATGGAACGGATTCATGGCTCGTGACAGACCTGAGACTAAGCTGGTGGCAGTGAACTATGGCGACTAATACCGTCTTGCTGGTCGCAGTCTCGTCCTGATCCAAGGCTCATGTAACACCTCGCGTGTGGATTGGCGCTGTACTTCGCGGATCGTCCGGTGACCAAGGGAAGCTTGCGGTCGGCGACGCGCTTTAGCACGGGCGAGCTTGGTGCGACTGACGGAGCCACCCCGAGCATAGGCGACGTCCTCAGCTTCAACAACGACAACGTTCTGCGCGTCGGTGCAGGCACAACCGCGTACCTGAATCTGATGACACTGGCCGCGGATGTAGACAACATTCCCTACGTCAATTTCGCCCCCATGGGCACATCAAGTGCTAAGTACACGAACGTGATGGGGTACACTACGCGAGTGGGCACCGACACCACATCCTTCCTCACGACGATGACGTTCAGTCCCGATAACAGGACCATGGCAGCAGGCGCAATCTCTGAGACGAATACTTTCGTGGCAGACGCGATCCGCGGCCTTGCTACACTTTCGGACACGCAAATGGCGGTGCTGGCGGTGTGGAACACGTCAGACGGCTACACCTCGGTGAAAACTGCCGTCACTCCAGCAACCCTTGACAGCTTGCTAAAATTGACACCCATAACAGGTCTACAACAAGTGACAACCACTCGATATGAATTTGGCGAGCCCTGCTGACTGGATTCGATGGTTCCCTCTATACATTCGATGTCAGAAGGTAGATCTGCATGTAGTTGAAGATGGAGTCATCAAGGGGGTCCCCAGCTCAACCAACGCTGCACCTGGCTCCGCAGTTCCAACGCTACACTTCCCTTCTTGCCTCCGACACCGCAGCTCAAGCTTCCGGAATTTCTCCTTACTCCAGCTTCATCACGGGACAGGACACAAAGTGACAGAACGGGACTATGAGTGTCGCGACTGGCCATCGGTATCAATAAGAAACATGGCGGTGCGCAGAATAAACGCTGCCATCAGGCGCCTTGATTGGGATGACGTCGAGACCGCGCTTCTTCGCGACGATGATGACGATGCAGCTCCAGTGGAAGTGTGCGAGGCATCGCTGGACGACTGGGACCGCTACGTCAGGTCTGAGAGCCAAGCTCTGAAGTCACGGTTCATGGAGTGGCGGGATGACAGAATTTGGATCGTGGAGCTTCCCACTAGCATTCACGGAGCGGCCGTGAGTCGGTTTAATACAGCGATGACTACTGGGACGGGGAATGCCATGGGCACAGATCTGCGGGCGAGGATAGAAGCCTTCGCTCACCAGCCACCAGCAGGTGTGGCGGGCGAACGGCGATGGGAGCCGGATTGCGGCTACGGGCCAAACGACACCGTTGTTGGCGCGGTTCTACCAAACGGATTGAATTGGCGTGATTTTGACACGGTGAAAGTGGAGATCGGCGTCAGTCAGAGGTGGCCCGGGCTGAATGCCAAAGCAGCAATTTGGCGCCAGTACCCCGGGGTACAGTACATCGTGCTGATTCGACTATCATCGGCACTGCAGGTCTGCCAGTACCGATTGGAGCAGCGCGTAAACGGACAATTTCCTGAGAATGAAGATCGCATCGACATTGTAAATGGAACTGTCCTGAACTTTGATGCCCACTTACTTCTGGCGCTTCCGGACGACGCTGACTTGCCCCACGGATTCCAGGATCCGGTGACTGTCGACTTATTCGATATTGTCGAGTATGTTCGGCCCCGGACCGGGCCAGCTCCCCAGAACGCACCAGCGCCCCCTGCTGTCCAACCTAATAACTTCCAGCGCCGAGTCAGACGCCGGCGTACGTAAGTACCGGTAGTGCGGGGCGCCCTTCATAATCTCTTTGCATTGTTCATTTTCTAGTTTGCTTTCCATTTTCTGGCTATCAGGCCCCTTTAGCAGCGCAAGGCATCGTGTCACGTTGAATACAAATCCTCTTTTTCACCTGTTAGTATCTTCGTTGGCAGTCATGAACTCATTTGGCATATCTATCAAGCGGCTGCCTGCCCTGAGCTCCCACATGGGATCTTGAAAGCTCGTGTATCGAGCTCCTTGGTGTGGACATGATGAAACTTACTATTAATACTTAAGTACGTGCACAGAGTACTACATGTTCGCTGAAAAATTGTAACTTACCAAAATCGGGTACTGAATCATACACCTGTGTTTAATCACTACCAAAATCGGGGGTTATTCGCACGTCTATTTTAATACAGTACATGTAGCGTCGGTAAGTCGCAAATATTATCAGCTCGAGCCATGACAAAATACTACCATAGTACCATAGACATACATTTGCAGGCCTCCTCGCCTTTGCGTCAAAACGAGCTGCTACGGACATACTGCAGACAGACTCGCGTGCGCAGACCAACCATCTCTACGGGGGTCGAAAGAAGGCACGCTCACACGAGATATCCGTACAAATATAATTGCAGTGTTAGCTCTCCAAAACAATTTAAAAAAAAAAAAAGAGACAAAATTTTAACTACTATACTAGTACAAATACTAGCGTACTTTTGTATTACAGCTTTGTAATACCAATCCAAAGTATGGAAGCGTCCCGTGTGCAGGCACGATAAATATACTGGTATTATATATAGTAGCGTTGCTTCATTAGCATTATCTATCTTTCTCACACTATTCGATATATAATACTCCTATACATTTGCAGAAGAAACTAATAGTAGACTATATTTTCGGCCAAACATATATATTAATACTCTATAAATGACATCCCTCGCTATCAAGCCTAATTGAGGAGTATTACTATAGTAGTGAGCTAATAACAAGTACTATCGAACACGTGTCGAACAATCTCAAGTTGTAGCGCACCTCAATTTCGTTGTTAGCTTCCTTGATCGTCAAAACGGCTTGTGCCACATTCCCACCGAAGCGGGAGGAATGAATATCAAACTCTCCCATTGGCGCTCGCACGTCACGGTGCAGAAGCGTTCGGACATAATTGACGAATCAGATATTACTATCATCGCATTTGCCGACCGCGGGATATCAAGCCAGCATACTATCTAGATATACTGCAAGCCACTGCTCATTATCCATTTTAATATGACCTAATATTTAGCATTTGTATGATTATTATCCTAAGGCAGTACCACCTTTTTTCAAAATACTATCAATCTTTGACCATTATTTATACCCCAGATCGGATCTACGCGCGTACACTTCATCCATCGCCTTTTCATTTGCACTTCAACGAACAACAGGTTTCATCTTTTTCTATTTCTTCAACCTGTGTACTCTCCCGGAGCACCGCTCCGGGTCGCCTATGCTTGGCGGCGCAGCACTGTAACCTATCCAACGCCGGGTACCAAAGTGGGTACTCCAATTTGTCCCTTGAAGAGAGGCCTCTCTGTACAAGACCTACCTCTATGAGGGCACGGGTAAGGCCTCGTATTTTTTGCATCTCGAAGCTGAGGGTCTCAACATCCAAACTTGTTCTACGCTTCAAGGTAAAATATACACAAATCTAGAAATTTGTCTCGCTCCGCTCGACTTAACTTTCCGGCGAGGCCTTGAAAATGCGGGTCGGGCCTTCATGGTTCTTGCGATAGAGCTGAAGAGCTTGGCCGGCGATCCATTCTCAAGTTACTTTCTCCGTTTTTAGGCGGTGTAGTACAATGGAGGAGGTCCTCCAACTCCCCAAACGCTGGTTTTCTAAATCCTCCAGAGACTCTAATCTGCGTCGGTCTCGACGAATATATTTCCTCTCTTTGTCGCCACCAGCGCCGAGCTGATCGGGTTTGAGGTTTCAAACGAAAAGCACAGAAGTGCTAGGTTGCAAGGGAGTTGATTCCGTCAACCTCTGTGTTGATCCAGTCGACGACTTCTGTCTTCTTCCACATGCTGGATCGAGTAGCGCTTAGTTGCCAGAACATGGAGTTTCGTCTAGCTTCATTAAACTGCTCTGCGATAAGAGCTGAGGTTGAGGACGAACGAGGACGCGATATGCCACATTTTCTTACAAAGTATCATTAGTGGACCGGTCTTTTATTTCGTGCAGGCCTTCTATTTATTGAAGCTAAAGATGAAAATCGGCCGGGCTTATAATACCTACCGGTCTTATATTCGGTGAAATCCGTTATAATCTGTTGTTCTAGCACTTTTCACCTGTTAAGTACCTGTAGCCCCTACTGAGCTGTCGTCAGTATTGCTTACCTGTTACTTGCTCGCATTGTGTATGCTCTTCTGTTACCTCCTAAGCAACATATGAATTAGCATGGGCTCCATAGAATTGGCTGTACTGGGTCGTGAGCTCCTCACTAAACGCAGCACCATGTGCCTGGGCTTTCTCTGCTCCAGTGCTACGGTTTTCAATGCTCCCTACCCCCCCCCCCCCGACGACCTGCTTTCATTTCGCACACTAGTAGCCAAGACGCTGGGTACGTTGGTCAGCTCAAGCTCCGGGCTGTCGGTTGGACGCGGGGGTCCGTTCACCTAGATCATGGCCATGATTGGATACCTCATGGGGAATATCTCAGTGTTCCGCCGAGCCAACTTCGGTCAAGCGAGTTACAACTTCATCCGCGTAAAAACCAACTACCTTCTTCCAATGACATCCGACATGTTCTAACGGTCTCGTCCGCTTTCGGTTCTCCAGTCGGCGCGGCTCTCTTCAGCATCGAGGCTACAGCGAGACACTACGAGATCAAGGGGCAAGCTTGACGTTGTCTGCGAGAGTTTTGCGAGGGATCCCTGTTGGTGGCAGATTTTTTCCATGCCAAACAAAGCGGTTTTCCATGCCAAAAATGAACAGCGGTTTTAAATGCCACCGGATTAATTGCATGCCATATATAATTCTAATGAAAGTGTATTAGACGGGTTGATATGTAGCAGGTCCCTAGTTCGCACTTCACTACATCTAGCCTCACTACATGCAATCTTGTCCTAAAAAATAAAAATGTCTTGAAGCTGCACGACGTTCTACGCGTCCTCAGTCTTCTCTCGCGGGGACACTGTGATGGCTATCCTGTGTGTGTAATTTATCGAGCTGCTCTGCTGCCATGGTCACTGTTTCATTTCGCTTCTCGAAGTACACGTCCCAATAGCGAGCTCCGCCTTTCATGAAGGGAGGCTCTACTATCCCAACAAAATCTCGATCATCGATTTCACCGTCTCTGTCGTTAGTTTGTCACATATTAAGCACGGTCCAGTTGATAAAACTCGTTGGGGCATTAATAATCCAGGAAATGAGCGCGGCTACACTTTACTGACCAGGTGATGCCCCTTCACGCTCCAAACACTGTTTTTCTTACTTGGTCGAACTGAAAGTCGTCCTACCAGCAGACCTCGTAGCATCAGTGAAAAGCCCAAGTCATCGACAAGTTTCAAGCATGTCATCACGTGCCCACAAAGCCATCCCGTTTGGTAGAACCTCTTACAGACGCATTTAAGTTTCTTCGTATGGCTCTAATCTGTTGCATCATATGTATATACAAGCATGCAAACGATTAATTGTACTGCGCTAAAGCACACTGCAATAACATAAACACTTACCTCTTCAATTGCCCAAATAGGGGAAGCCTAGTCGTGCTCGATCGACTCACGCGTCAGAATATCCACGGCGTGTAGGGGCTGGTAAGCTAGCTGGATGTTGTTCACGACCTCGACTTTTTAAGAACCCCTCCAGATACTTGGCGTAGAGCGATGTCCACGCGTGTGTAACTTTATGTCCGTAGAGATTCCCACCATGAATGAGATAATAGTCCGAGTTAAAGAAGAAAAGGTCGATCTTGGTGATTTCACGCTTAGACATCTGCTCATGGCTAGGGTAGTAAATGCAAATTTTGGAGAGAAGCTTTCCCGCTTGAAATACGTTTTCGTCAACGGACTGACGCAAAAGGCCACAGAAACTCGGTATTCTTATCGCGACCGCAGTGAATCAGTATTTTTGGTAGCGTGACGGCCAACACATGCGATATCTCTGTTCGCAAATGACCTGCTGCTACTTTTTTGATAGCGCTGTGATGCGCTTCAATTGGATGTATGTTTGGGACTATTCCGGCGACGTTGCTGGCAGTAATGAACCACAACTCCCACGGGTCCCTGAAATATTGCTCATCGAACCAGTTCGCATAGGCGCCTTGCCTTCGCTCCCTCCACTTTTGAGACACTAACTCCAGCGCAAAGAACTGTTCACGGGAACGCGCGTTTTCGAGCTGATCGAGCTGCGGTTTGATTATGTCCTTGTAGACTTGTGCGTCTGATAGCAGGCCTTTCTTCTCACTCGACTTACTATCCAAGTGGGGCCAACAATCCAGCAGCTCAATATCGGGCCATATATTTCGGAATGCACTTGCAATAGCTGCCGAGTGATCCATTGACCCAAACTTGACATTCGGGTCTCCACCGAAAAAGTTGCTCGTGAAGTTCTTCACAACAGAGAATAGTTTTTTATATGCTAGAGTTGTTTCAACACGTACGAACAGAAAACCTATTGGTAAAACTTGCGCTGGTACTGCTTCTTCGTCGAGTAGCACACGCCACAAGTACCAAAGGATACCAGCGTCCAGTTGTTGAAGTCGATTTTGTAAGTACCTTCGTTCACTGCCAAGACACTTTCGCATCGTTGCTACAACTGGAAATACCAAAATCGCGCATAATCTTCTCGTCCGAATCGATGTCGTCGGCGTCCTTGCTATCATCGACATCGTGGTCGGCAACGGCAGGATTGAACTCGGACTCACAGATATCGACGCAATTGTCGGCGTCTGAAGCGTTGAACTCGGATTCACTGGAACTGAAGCAATGTTGATCATGGTCAGATGAATCCAGCTTACTCGGAACAAGGTGTCGAGTGTGATATCCACTCGTAGACAGTGTGTATGCTTGTCACCGCGCTCAGTTACTCTGGTCTGGGCTTTGCAATCTACATGGGACGCACAGACCAGCACAGTAGTGCGACGAAACTGAGATCGCTCTCGAAACGCGGTATTCTCGCGCGACTGCAAGTACCGGAGTGCCTCTGCTGAAGACTTGAAGGCCTTGCCGTGCATTACGAAACGTGAGCCCTCTTTTGTCGTGATGATTCTAGGGTCTACTGCACAGGTTCGTTCTGGTTCCTGGAAATGGACAGGTGCATGGACCCGTCGATGTAGATGCGGGCTTCGTACGTGTCGGGTCGGGACTATGTCTCCGCTAAAGTCATGACTCTCACTTGTGGATACGTCGTCCGAGCCTTGGTCTATACTGGGCCCTTTCACCCGACCTATCGTTGGCTAACCAAGGCGCCCATCAAAGACCCAGGCGAAGTGATGTGTGGAGCTTGGAGTTGTTCTCAGAGGGATTGGAGGTGGGGGGGGCTTTCAAGTTGTGCTCGGACTTCATGGATTAGTTATAGGCAACGTAGAACGCGTTGCGCTCTCGTCGTAGTTGACCGCATCGCAAATTTCAGAATGAATAAAAGTTTCGTTGTGCTAGGTTTCAATCTTTGACGCGACAACATGCCATAGGTACGCCAGGTTCAAGTGTGTTTAGCTGTGTCATGCGCTGTTGGATTGTTTTGCATGTCCTAAAACCTCCTACCGATGTAGTAGACTTGCAGGTAATATCATTTTAGCCTGTCATACCTAACTCATACCGAACTGATGGGAGTATCATTTTAGCATGTCATAAGCACGTGTACCTGCCTGTCAGGAAACGGCATCATAAAGTACATGTGGTACGCATTCCAACCCGTTGGAATGCAATTCATCCGGTTAGAATGCTATTCATCCCACTGGCATGGAAACCCGCCAAAAGTGGCATGCAAAAACTCTTTTCCGTTCGGTGTACTACTATATCTTCACAACCCTGTCGAAGAATGGCAAAACGGCATTTACTTTGCTACTATCCGTCTTAAAGGTTTTCATGAAAAATATCATCGCTCGCTCGATTGTTCATATTAAGAACGAAATGCCCAAAGTGGTGGTGCTGAATGTGGATTTCTTCAACAACCTATTTCTCTCCTACTGCATGCAAAACTCACATTCTCTCTGGATAACACTGGAGACCGCTTGGCACCTCAGGTGCTAAGTATGGTAAGTATGTAAGATGAATCATCTGATGGGCTTGACGCCCGTAGGCTGTCGTCAGCGCCAACTCGCACGAAAATAACTACGCCCACGGAAGATAAGAGCATCAAATCGATCGTACGAATCGGACACCCCCCGCGTGCATCCAGCAGCAAGGAGTGATGGCAGATCTCCGATCAGTAGCGGTTTGTCTGCGTAGCGGATCTCCTCCTCTTGCTGAACTACGCCGAGGTTATCATTCCTTTCGCACGTAACGGAACAGATTCGATAGGGATGTGTATACTACGACATTCAATTTTTAGTTTAAAAAAATCTCCTCGCACATTTTAGCTTAGACCAAAGTCCACAGTACCTGTCAACATATATGAATCGCCAGTTTTTGTATGGACCTCATCTTCCTCTGGTCGCAACAACTTTAGCCCCCAACAGCTCAGAAATCTAGGACAAATCAAAGGACCAAAAGTTAAAGGCTTACGTCGCCAAGAGTTTTAGGAGATACACGAGCTTATTATTATGGACAGTAGCATCATGATTAGCTCTATATGGGATATGTCTGTCATTGTGTCCCCCATTGTCTTTCAAGTCGAAAACGCGGTTTGAAAAGTGTCACTAATAACATATCCATTTTGAGTTTTGTCCTAACCTCTAAAACAAAGTTCCTGAAATGACTTGATCTCAGTATGTGGACTCTTCTGTGAAGGCCTCCGATACTATCGTTTAATTTGTTATACTGTAAGTGGCACTCGGCTTTTCAAACTTCAAGTCACTTTGGTACAAAACCCAGGAAAATGCATCGTACTTAATCGAATTTCCTTCCTGGATTCAAGGACCAAAATTGTTGGGGTTAGGGTGAGCCACACCAGTTGTGTTACCGGTGGTAATTCATTTGAAGTTTGTATGCGCCAAGTTGAAGTGGAGGTTGCCTTATTTTGGGATATCGCTGTCCGTTTCTGGGTCGACGTGGAGATTACCCAATGGATGGCGATAAAGGAACGACTCTCGATGCTTAGTCGCGTGTTTTGGCTATTTAGAACGGCGTATGTCTCCATCACGGGCGAATGGAACGGGATCATGGCTCGCGACAGACCTGAGACTAAGCTGGTGGCAGTGAACTATGGCGACTAATTTCGTCTTGCTGGTCGCAGTCTCGTCCTGGTCCAAGGCTCACGTAACACCTCGCGTGTGGATTTGGTCGTAGTTGGGCGGCGCAAGTCGAACTTCAGTTTGCAATTTGCCTCCTCCAGTTCAAGGCACAACACCAGTCTCCTCTTCCTCTCTCTCTCTCCTCGACACTTCCGCTTCGTTGCGTCGCAATGGGCGTCGACGCGTCGCAAGTCAAGATGGGCTTCTCCAGGGTCGCTGGATGCTGCAGTCTCGGCAACAAGAGTTTCTTGCTCTCGGTTCTCGGCTTCGTCTTCGTGATTCTCAACTTGGCGGCGCTATGGGCGCTGCACTTCGCGGATCGTCCGGTGACCAAGGGAAGCTTGCGGTCGGCGACGCGCTTTAGCACGGGAGAGCTTGGTGCGACTGATGGGGCCACTCCGAGCGTGGGTGACGTCGTCAGCTTCAACAACGACAACGTTCTGCGCGTCGGTGCAGGCACAACCGCGTACCTGAACCTGATGACACTGGCCGCAGATGTGGACAACATTCCCTACGTCAATTTCGCCCCCATGGGCACATCAAGTGCCAAGTACACGAACGTGATGGGGTACACTACGCGACAGGGTGCCGACACCACATCCTTCCTAACGACGATGACGTTCAGTCCCGACAACAGGACCATGGCAGCAGGAGCAATCTCTGACGCGAATACCTTCGTGGCAGACGCGATCCGCGGCCTCGCTACACTTTCGGACACGCAAATGGCGGTGCTGACGGTGTGGAACACGTCGGACGGCTACACCTCGGTGACAACCGCCGTCACTCCAGCAACCCTTGACAGCTCCGCTGGTACAGTCACGCTGGACAAGAGCAAGACTGCAAACGTGACCACCGGCTCAGCGACCAACTTCATTGCACCGATCTCGAGCTCAAGCTTTGTCGTCGCGTACTATGACACGTGGAGTGCCTCCTATTACCAGTACGCGAAGGTTGGCGTCATGGCCGCCGATGGGACTATCACTCTCTCTTTAGCTAAAAGCTTCGGAGTCACGAACGGCGCTGGCTTATTCACGGAATTCGGTGCCCCGGTCGCTCTCAAGGGCCTGAGCTCAACTGGTGCAGGTTTTGCCATCGCGTACTACACTGAGCTCAATTCTTACAGCCAGGACCCCAACAACCTCAAGACTGATGCCGATCTGAGCGGACTTTGTGTCACCACTGCAACCTTCAGCAGCGACGAGCTGTCAAAATTCACCACGCCGGTATGTGCGACCGACTACCGTCCCGGACATTATCCCGAGATCGTAGCTCTCAGCGACGATGCGATTGCTGTCGTCTTTTACGACACGGCCAACAACAACGCGCTGACGGTGGTCACCATGGCTCTATCGTCCGACAAGACGCTGAGTGTCACCACCTCGTACGTCTTCCCTGAAGTCCACGGCGATCTCTCGGCGTATAACCCGAGCTTCCTTTCGCCTCATGGCCGCTTGCTGTCGGGCAACCGCTTAGCTGTGAGCTTTCTCAACCCCGCGATGAACGGAAGACTCTGTGTGCGTGTATTCAGCTTCTCGCTGTACACGCTCATTCTCAAAGAGCGCACTCCGATCTTGCCCGTTGGTCCATCGGACTTCACGTGGGTCACGACGGCTAACAAATGGCCAGTTAACCACGCTATGGCACCTCTGGGGGCGGATGGCTTTGTGACGGGCTACGTGGGCAGACGCAACAATGTCTTGCAGCAGAACTTTGCTGCTTTTGAGTCCTTTGGTAACCCCGTCGGCATCGTCCAGTCAACGTCGAGTGACAGTGTTTCTGTCACTACGCAGGGTAAAGCTGACGCCAGTGGACTGACTGACGGTGCAGTTTACTACGCGACGACCTCGGGTGCTGTGGTTGCTCAGAATGGCACCTCCATGGACCCTGACTTCTTCTACACGGCGGACGGTACGATGCTGATCACGAAGGACTCCCGCGTGGGTGTGGCTATCGATGATGACAAGCTCTTCATCTCAACAACCATGTAAAGAGCTACCAATCGATTTATCACAATCCAGCACAGCACGACGCCCAAGCCATCGGAAGCTACGCGATTCGAGCCACCATTATAAGCAGCATATCCACGCTGTCACCTCCAGATCCATAACATCAATACACTTACTTGCATGCATATCCACCCACGCTTTCAAACATAGCGTCCGTTACGGTCGCCTGGTAGAGTCGAGTCGTCTCTGTAGGAATAGCGTAGTGTACATCTGCAAGATCCAAGGCGAGTGTAGATGCATGGGAACAGAAGACTCAAGTGATTCACAGACGGCGATCGATGTGTCGCCATCTTCATCGACGGCTGCCACTTTATCCAAGTTTGATGCTGCGGCGCTACGTCGAGACTTTGAGCGGCTTAGTGTAGACGACCTGACTGCCCTCGCCAGCTTTCCGGCCAAGCCCCACGAGCTCATCGGCCGCGTCGTGGCAGTCACACATTGTTTACTGCTAACCCTTGCGCCAGAACATACAGCACTCGAGCTTCGTGCGCCCCCATGGCCTCTGCTGCGACTTCAGTTGTTGGAAAATACCCACAAGATATGGCGAAAACTGCGAAAGCGAGCTTGGCAATTGGAAACTGGAGTCAAGGTACTAGCTCCCGTGCAGATTCGCTTTGGCTGCAAGGAGTTGGTGTCGTTTATTCTGCCTCAAAAGCATCAAAATGGTCGGCACCACGGCTGGGAGGTTGACCGACTCGCCCAAGTCAGCACGATCGCTGCTTCTCTCGGAGCTTGGGTCGTCTTCTGCTTGTGTTGCTCCGTTGTCCCCTCACCGTCGACAACCCTCCGCTGTGAAGCTCCTGCTTCTGCTACGGACGCAATTGTTCAACCAGTGTCCGGCACCAAGATCCTGGCACGGAAGAAATCGCCACGAAAGCTGGATCCAAGCCAAACTGCTAACAGTCCTTCGAACGCTGCTGCGATCTCAAAATCGGAGACGCTGGTAGTACCTAATCGGCGCTTTCGGTCTTCTAGGCGCTTCGGCATTAAGATCGGAGGTCGCTTTCAACTTTTCCACGTACGCTTTCCCACCAGTTCGAACGATCGGCTTGAGGCTACGTCTCTCGAAACACTTGGGGAATGGTCTGTCTACTGCCTAGACGTCAACCGTATTGGAAGACAACGGCAAAAGGATCCAAGCTTGCCACAGACGTCGTCATCTTCGGATTCATTGCCACAGAATGTTTCATGGTGGAAACCTCCCCGTGCAATTGAGACATCGGGGCCTTCCGGGACACTTGCACTATGCTACATGACACCGTTGGCACAACAGTCACTGCTACTTCAGCTGGGATTTTACGGCCATTTACTCGAGCGTCCTCGAGATATCCCCCACGCCAAGACAGCGCGGTCTTCTTCGCATTTATTCACGCTCAAGTTTGACGTTGTGATGACGAAATCACACCGGCAGTGTTCCCTGTTGGGGATCGGAAATATGGTGATCACGATGGAAACGACAATAGCTGGTCTGCGCTCACAGTTGACCCCGTTGCTCGTATCGCGATTGTTTAATCCCTCCGGTAAGCAGGAAATTTTCCGCTTCATGTACCGTGGGTCTCCACTTGCACAATCGCAAGAGAGACATCTTGCTGCAGTCACCTTGTTGCCGTTTGCGTTGCTTTTCGTAGCTGAGAACACTGAAAGGAAGGAGTTCCACGGGGGCAATTTCACATCGCATCTCTGGGGTCATCACTGTGAAGTCTCCCAGGCCCTCGTGAATTCGGGAGTGCCTGACCACATTCCACAGGTTGAAAGTCTTCCGGTTTCTGGATCAACAATCGCTGCGATTCAAGTTTTTGCCATTCGTCAGCCTTTTATGCCGACAGTTGTTGGTCGCACCACAGCGATATCAAGCAGCACGATTGTCGTTGAGTTTTTCACGCACTGGAGAGCGTTTGTATACTTCCAGCAGCTACAAGACTCATCCGTTATCTTTCAACTACGACAACATCATCCCAAAAAGCAAATGAAATCACCCCAGAAATCTCCACAGCAGCGTCGAAGTAATGATCAACAAAATGCCAAAGACGAGTTCGTGCTCTACGGGCCGCAGCCCCAGCCACTCCCTCGAAAAGTAAGTGTCGCTTCCATGCAACTTTCCAAAACTCCATCTCTCACGTGCTGTTCTCGACAGAAATTTAACAGTAAGAAGGAATGGTTGCTGCCACTTTACGCCACGATCGATATTGTATCCCCCGGAATGGGACTACTAAAGACGCCGTTCTACCGAGACGTAGAGCGCACTCTTTGTTCACCATGTCGTTTTGTTTTGGCCGAAGAACAAAACGTCATTCACTTCACTCGAGTCAACAGCGTGATCACTGAACGCGACAACTTTGGCGTTCACCTCACCGTCTGTAGCATCACGTTCGTGCAAGACGAGTCCTGCTCACTAGACTCGCTGCTCAAGTTGAACGGTGTTTATGTTTGGCTCATCGTACCACGCAAGGCCCACAACAATCGCGAAGTTCCTGCCCTCCCAACTGAATGGATGGTCGACCTCTATCGCTTCGTTCAGCACCCGACGCTTGACTTCCAGTCGCCGGACTGTCACCAGGTGAACCAATTTCGTGTGCGGATGTCGTGGCGCACAGCTGAACGAGCCGTCGAAGCTGCATTTTGGAGTAAAGATATCGACTGGAGGCCTTCAATGAGCTCCACAGATCTGTATAACACCGTGCTGCGCCAAATCTTCGACGCGCTTTGTCGGTCGCATCCCCCGGCATTCGGCGTGGACAGCGTCAAGTTCAGCAAGTTGCTGTATGAAGCCAAAATCCAGCCAAATCTACTCGCAATCGGAGATGCCGCCTTCCTCTTCGCTAGTAATCTCACGCCAGGTTTTACATACGAAATGGACTTTGACGGCTTCGTGCGCACGGTAGAATGGCTCGCTCAGCAGTTCTACAGTGAAAAGAGCGTCAAGGCGAAGCCTAGTTCGGGTAAAATACTTCCTGGGGTCCAGCACGCCATGATGAAGTGGCAGTTGTCACGACGCGGGGAGAACGATGCGCGTGACCGCTTGTTATCTCCGCTGCGGCGATTTTGTTATGAAACTCTGGTACACCTACCCAGTTTATCTTTCACTTGGCATGACATCATGGACTCGTGGAGACTAGCTCGCAAGCAGAAGTGTCTGCAGGAATACGCGATGAAGTACTGCGCAGCAACACGTTTGCGAGCAAGTTGGCTGGGCTTCGTTACTTGGAGAATATTTTTGCAGAGACGGCAGCGCATGAGAGAGGAACGTCTGGCAGCTACCAAGCTTCAGAGCGTTGCTCGAGGCCGGAAATGGTACTTGGACTATCAGCGTGTACGCCGTATCGTCACCCGGACACAACTTCGAATCCACGCTCGGTCGGAGCTGCGTCGCCTTCGAGCAGAACGCGCAGCCTTTATCGAGCGTATGCGACTTCGCATGGTGCACTGGATGCGCTACCATCTCTGGCTTCTGCGCGAGTGGAAGAGGTTGAATGCAGAGCTGGCTGCGAGGCGAGCCCGAATTCGTGAAAAGCGACTTCGGTGGCTTGGCGTAGCTATTTTCCCCTTGGATAATCGGCGCGTACGATTCTCTTTGTACCGTGCCACGCCCAAACCTTCGGAGAACGCTCAATGCGAAGCCTACGAGCTTGAAATTGTCGACTCCACTCGATCCTGGGGCCAAGTGTTTCACGTCTCGCAGCAGCAAAACGATCAATTCATCGTCGAGGAGATCGAACGATCGGCGCTGCAGCTGGAACTGGGGCTAGCAGTATTGGATGTGACTGCTAGAAAGGAGACACCGAGCGCTGTTCCTTCTCTACTGGTGCAGACCAAACTTCCGCGTGGGCGCAAGCAATTAAATGCCTCCGTCGTGAGAGACCCGGTAGCACATCCGGTGCTGAAGCCGAACATAGTTCTGCTAGCGCTAGCAAGGCGGCTTGCCATAGTGAAGAGGGTCGACCGGGGTGAATTAAGCTTGCACTGCTACTCCGATCCGATAGACACGTCGCTTGGCCAGGTACGCTGCTGGAATTCCAATCCGAGACCCGGTTGTCCTCACTCGTTTAGTCCGCTCACTGTTGCTTGTTTTGTTGATGCGCAGCTTGTTTTCAAAGGTGCCCTTAGGTCTCAACTGGACCAAGGAGCGAGTGGTCCTGGCTGTTGTAAATTTCTTGTACAACGCCACATTGTTCGAGTCTTGGAGTGGGCAGGCACTCTGAAGTTCATAGTGTACACACCGGCAACCTCGGCTCGACGTCGCTATGATCTGGCTGCGTCGTTCGTTCACTCTGTTCTCCAATTTTCACGCTTCGACTCGATGTATCTGCGCATTCCGGATGGAGAAGATGATATCAATGCTGCAGACGAAGAGGAGCAGCCTGCTCTTCGTGATCTCCAGTATTCGATCCATCTCCAAATTCACCGCATTGTGACTGGATCCCACAAAATTTTCGCGCTTCAATGTGTTCTGAGCTACGTGCTGCAATACGGCGTTTGCACTCCGACATATTCGATGCAGCCTCATGTAATAGCGGAACGGGAACGACGGCTTCAGGAGCGCCAGTCGGCAGAACTCAGTGCTATACTCGCCCGTGAACGACAGCTTATTGTGAAGGTACAAGCCCGCTGTAGACTGCGTCTCGCGAGAATAACTCGGCTGCAACTCGCTCTGGTAAGTAGTTCGCCATCCTGTGAACCATGAGAACGTAAGAAACTCACATAAGTTCCGCCACGTCTTGCAGTCTTCCTAC
Organism: Phytophthora europaea; assembly: GCA_030463285.1. Classification (NCBI taxonomy): domain Eukaryota; phylum Oomycota; class Peronosporomycetes; order Peronosporales; family Peronosporaceae; genus Phytophthora; species Phytophthora europaea. Next base: position 4,238 of record JAHQIV010000052.1, on the reverse strand, counting down.
TCAAAGGAATTCGACCGAGATCGCGGCCAATTCGTGTATGTTATGCGGCGTCAATTCGGTGACCGCATTGTCGTGGGTGAGCGAAAGCCCTTCAGCCTTTTCGATCAAGACGTGCCATTGCCGGCAGACGAATGGCTGATCGTTTCGACTTCAGTTGCAGCAGACAGCGACATCCGCTTCGTCAACCCACGGCGCGGAGTTTACAGCCGATACAATGATGTCCTAGCTGCGACGATCATCCAGCGCTGGTTTCGTGGCAAGATGTGGGATGGAATCAACAACTGGAAGTTGCGTGAGATTGCTCTTGCTCTGAGCTATCACAGCGATGTTCAGAAGCCCTCGGACATGAGTGACCCTCGTCAACTTGATATCATCAAGCGGCATGCTTTGCAGCTCTACGTGCTGCAGCACCAGGTACGGGAAGCAGCGCAGCTTGGCGCAAATGGCCCACTCCACTCACTGTTTCGTTACCATTCGTTGGTGCCAGTACAAAGCAGCGTACCCCTTGTACGAGGCTGCTCTGAAGGTACGCTTGCGTTATACGTCAACTAGCTGAAGGCTTTGAGCCAGTAACTTGATCTTCGTCTGTCGATTTCTCAGCTATCTCCCAACGACCCTCAAACACTAGTTTGCTTAGCGTCGCTTCTTGTCATATCTTGTCGATACCCCGCTGCACAATCGTGGGCGCGCTCCATGGAATTACTCAAGCGGGCACACACCTTAGTAGGCAGTGACATCGCCAGCACGTTGCACGAAATCGAGCAGAATGGCTTCCGCTGGGCGCTGTTTCTCCAGCCGAAGAATCCGCATGTAAGTTTCCAGTCCAAGTATCCAGCGCACTTGCGATTAACCTGGTACGAACGCTAACCATTTCCGTACCTTGAAGACAATCGCGAATTATGCTGTATACCTCCAGTGCGTTCATCTTGACATCGATAAGGTACGCTCCATCATGGGTAAACGCGATGTCGCGAGCCACATTTTAACCATCGGTGTCTGCAGGCGGAGCTTCTCTATCGACGAGCTCTTGATCTAGATCCGATAAACGACTTGTTCGTCACCAATTTCCAGCGATTGCAGTCCGAACGAGCCCCAGGTCGATTGTACGCTTTTGCCGGTCCGGGAACAATCGCACTCGCACGATCTTCGGTACGTCAGCCAAGATCTTGCACGCTGAGATCGATCTCCTTCCTCACTGTCATAACAAACTATTATCCTGCCATACGAGTAGGAGGTGCGTCGCTGTGGGCCGGAGTCTCAATGGCGGGAAATGGAGGATCCTGCTGCACAACCGCCAATGCCAAAGCGCTTCTTCCACAACCTCGGCACTGGCAAATGCACCTGGACGCTCCCAATAGACGGCCAGCCCATGGAGACACCACCAGACCAAGATAGCACCAAGTCTACAACAGAGACAAGTTGTTAGTAGAATCCATTCACTCCAGGTTTCTCTGACGTACCATCACTGAGCGGGGTCGAACGCGAAGTATGACCAGCTTCCGTGTGGGTGAGTGGGAAATTGCGCCCGGCATTTTATTTATCCTACTTCATGTGTTGAGTCATTTCGTTCTGCCTTTTTTCAGTTCCCTTCGAGCCCCTTCTTCTTCGTCTATGAGGCTTTGTTGCTTGAGCTGATATGTGAACGCCAAAATACCCTGAGCCAACACCTCGGAGGCACGACTAGTTCGTTCCACCTTCGCGTACACGCCATTTGGAGGCGCCACCTTCACCATCGATCGTAGGTCAGATTGCAACCGTTCGTTGCATATCAGATTCTCGTAGCGCTTCCAGTCTGCGTCGGGGTCTGCATGCTCGAACGCTGCTGGGCGGTGCCGAATAGCTACCAACCGCGAGCACAGCGCCGTCAGCAACTGCAGCTGTATCAAACGAATCTGATCGGAATCGGAAGGCGCCAGCGGACAAACGGCAAGCTGCACGACCGGAAGGAGCACACCACATTTAAGCTCGCAGACGACAAGTTTCCGAAGTAGCAGCAGTAGAAACAGGTTCATCCGCGTCTTCCCTACGGAGCACGACGAGAGTTTCTGCTCCACGAAACTCAGCACTTCACGCACTGTAATCGCAGGGACTGTGATAACCATCGCCTTCACCAACTCTGCCAAGGAGTCCGCCCTTCCCTGGTAATTATCTGGAGTAGGGAATGGGCTGTCGCCGCTGGGCTTCTTTTCGCGTCCACAGCAAAGCTTCGTACACTGCTGCAAAATCACCCACAACAACGCCAGAACTCCATTCGTGCTGTTCCGGAAAATATTTTGCAGTAGCGCAATCGCTTTTCTAGCGGAGCTAGGCGGACCAGTGTACGCGCAATACAGTAGCTCCTGCACGACATACCGGCGAGTCCAGTCCCAGTTCAGTTTCGCCGACGCATTACTGATGACAACGACATTCATGACATCCAATAGCACCTCCTGTCTCCGTCTCCGCCGGCCAGCGTTGATCAGGCCAGCTAATAAACGCACCAAACGTCCACTTGATAGCACGCGCCGAATAAAATCTCCCGTGGTGTTCTTCGTCCCAGCCAGTGACTTGAGCGTAGTTAGAAGATGAGCACTTGTCGAAAGCTTTAGTGGTGAGGCATCGTTTGCAGCTTTGGGAGGCGAGCGGTCATATTCTACAAGCGACTTTTGTACAACGCCTCGCTTCACGCTGGTGCCCAAGCCACTGCCACCACATTTGCCTAGTTGCAGTGAGACGGCATTGCCAAAAATTGTGCACGCATCGTCCGAATGCTCATGCCCAAAGTCCGCGAGAGCGCCTAAGACTTCTTGCAGCAGAATGTGTGCAATCTGGCGTGTAGACGGCAAGAGAAGGTTGAGCGCCTCCGAGAATTTGACGGCGACTTCGTCATGTGTGTTGTCGTTTCCAATATGACGACCCAAACGGTAGTAGTAGGATCGGCAAACGCGCGCCGTCAGGCTGAGAATTTTTTGCCCAAATTCACTTCGATCCTCAACGCTATCTTGGATTGCAACGCCGATTAGTGCGTGCACATGGCCCCAAGAACGTGTTGTTCGCTTGTCTGACCACACTTCGGACCAAATATCGACGAATAATGTACTTGAGCGAGCGCTCGCAGTAATCAGGAGGTCGACAAGCAACTCCATCTTGCTTCGGGCCTCAAGGACAGCCTGGCTTCCCACGACGTCGAGAGTCCCCGTCTTCCCGCTAGTATCAGAAGCCGAGTCAGCAGAACCATTCTGTCGGCTCTTTTGCTCAAGCGACTGATCGTCAAGTGCGCCAAACACGAATGGCATATAGTCACGCAGGATTGCGCGCAGTGCCGGTTCCTGCTCTTCTACCTGGCATTGAGGGGATAACACGAAGCTCAGAACGTGTTTGATAAACCATTCTGGCTTCTTCACACTCAATTTCGAATTGAAGCGAACTAAGAAGTCCACGAAATCTGTGAATAACCCCCCGTCGGAGTGTTGTTTCCGACGCTGCTTCAGCCACTCCGCCATCAGCGATGCGCTCCAGCTTGTACCAGCATACTTGAACGCCCGCTCCAGGCAGTCAGGCACCAGGTACGATCGCGAGTCCACAAGCTGCTTCTTCATATCATCATCACACAGAAGCAGCTCCACGAATCCGCACGTCATTCGACACGCGCGCAGCTTGCCTTCTTCCGCCAATAACTCCACGATCTGCTGTCCCGGGTCTTGAATTCGCCAGTCCAGGTCATCCTCATCCGGCTCCGCCATCGTATATCGAGGCAACAACGCTCGCCACAGAGTACGTAGAACGCTGTCACTAGATTCGATCGCGCAAGCCACGATCCACGGGCTAAGGACGAACCTGTCTTCATTGTTTTCCACCAGACAGCGCAACAGCGACCTGCACGCCAGGTCATGGCGCGCCACCGCCTGCGGGCTTGTCCTCACTGCCGTCATGGCACACATCCTCATCAAGGCGTCCGCCACCGGATACTTGGTCGTCGACACCGACTCGCCGGCCTTGCTCATTTTCTCGAGCATAGGCGGCAGCAGTAACTCCATAAACTCGGGCCTCTTGAACAAGAACCCGGCCAGCACTTCGTCCAGCAGCGTCGGGTAGTTGCACGGGTAGTACGCCGCGAGCAGCGTCGTGATCTCCTGCCGGAAGCCGGGCGCGAAGCCCGAGCGGCTGCACCAGTTGGCCACGTGGTTGCCCACGACTTTCACCAGCACCGCGCGGCTCATATGCACGTCCACGCGGTCGACGAGCCCCTGCGGCACGAG
>JAHQIV010000051.1:1260-42516 GCA_030463285.1 Phytophthora europaea | reverse complement strand
CGGGCGTGCTGGTCACGGGGCTCGAGCACAAGCCGCCGCCCGTCGCGACCAGCGAGCCGCCCAACCTGCTCTATGTGACGCTCAAGTCGGGCAAGGACCTCCTGGGGATGGACAACAACGGCACCACGAGTGACCCGATCGTCTTCTTCACGTTCAACGGGCAGAAGCACGAGTCCACCAAGAAGGAGAAGACGCTCAGGCCCCAGTGGAACGAGAAGTTCGGCTTCTTCGCCCCGGACCTCAAGAGCAGCTTGGCCATTTTAGTGGAGGACTATGACATTACCATCAATGACTTCATGGGCAAGGCGGACGTGTCGCTGAGGGACCTGGACCCGAACGTCCCGAAGGACGTGACGGTGGACTTGGGCGGCAAGAAGGGGAAGAAGGACAAGCTCGAGCGCGGCAGACTGGAGCTCACGCTGCTGTGGACCTATGACCCAGCAGCACAAGACATTGCGGCTAAGAAGAAGAAATCGACATTCTTGCCGAATTTTGGCGTCCCGGATAAGGACTACGATTCGAATGAGGACGACGGCGTGGAAATTGACGACGGCGACGTTAAGAAGAAGTCGGAGGACGAGCTGAAAAAGGAGAGGGAAGAGAAGGCCGAGAAGCAGGCGGCTATCTTGTCGGAGCTCAGCAGTTTTGAAATTAAGTCCGGCGACTACAACGTCCAGGTGCACGTCATTGAAGCGCGCGACCTGGTACCGAAGGATTCGACCGGCACGTCGGACCCAGTTGTGTATGTTGAAGTGTTTGGAGAGAAGCAGCAGACTGCGGTGAAGAAACAAGTACTCAGCTGTTTCTGGGACGACCTCCTCATCTTCCCGTTCCGCAACCTGGACAAGGCTGAAGTCGAGATGGGATACGTTCGTCTGAGCGTCATGGACGCCAACACACTCCAGCGCGCAGAGCTCATCGGTGCAGCTCAGTTTGATGTGTCGTACATTTATTCGCAGGCAAACCACCAGCTGGCAAACGTCTGGATCGGTCTGACAGACATCACGAACTCAACGAATCAAGGTATCCAAGGATACCTGCGAGCGTCCGTTTCAGTTATTGGTCCAGGCGACAAGCTTGTTCCTCCCCCTTCGCCGTTTGGTGAAGGAGCAAGTGCGGACATGAACAACGTTATTATGCCGCCAAGTGTTACTCAGCAGGTTCACTTCTTGGGAGCGACCATTCACGTAGCGGAGCACTTGCCGCCTATGGATGTTGCTGTGGTAGGAAGAGGTGGTCTAGATGCATACATTAAGGGCTCTATTGCTGGCGGTGATGCGATTCGGACCCGTGTGCGCACCAAGAAGGGTCGACGTGACGAGCTCTGCCCAAGCTTCAACGAAGAGTTGATGCTCGTTATACGCGAGCCATCAATGGCTGACTCGATTCAGCTGGCTGTCTATGATTGGGATCAGGTGGGATCGGACGAGTTGGTGGGCTACATCTACCAGAGCTTGAAGCTCGTCAAAGCGATGGGGGGTAAGGTCTCCCCATTCTGGGCCAACATTTACGGCGCACCTCTGCGTTTGAAGACGGTTGGTATTGGCGATTCCATGAAGAAGCAGATGAACACATACCCTGACATCGCCAGCACATATCGCGGACGTCTCCTCATCAGCTTTCGTATTTTGAAAAACGAGGACAATGAGTTTGATGAGACGAACCAGAAACGCAACACTAAGCGCATTCCTCGCGACTTGTATCCCCGCGAACGCATTTATCGTATGCGAGCGCACTTTGTGTGGGGAAGCCAGATCCCGTCCTTCTTGAGCTCAAAGCGTCCTGGCCAGAAGGCGAAGATGCAGTTGGTGATGTCATGTGGTCTAAATGAGATTGCTTCGTCTCGTACTCGTAATGTGAACGGTGTAGTTGAGTGGAACAACATGGAAGAGAGCGAAAAGATGCTTCTTCCTGAAGATCTTTCTCAAGTACCCGATATTTTTCTGTATCTTTGCAGGGGAGAAGGAGACACCCGTAAGGCTGTGTGCTTCCGTCGTTATACTGCGAAGGAGCTTATGGAAGACCACGGCGGGTTCGACACTGACGTTGAATGGATTTTGATGAAAGAAGACCAAGCAATTGATGCTCTGGAGGACGAAACTTTCCCAGGTAACGTGTTGGTTCGCATGGGTTTTGGAACAGAAGAAATGGCGATGCAGACAGCCTGGGATCGCTCCGAACTGGATGCTGTAAACAAGCGTATCCCGTACCAGCTCCGCGTTCACATTTACCAGGGCCGTCGCCTTCCGCCTGCTGATTCGAACGGCTTGTTGGATCCGTTCCTTGTCATCCGATGCATGGGCGAAAAGGAGAAAATGACCTCCAAGAAGAAGAAGACACGAGATCCATTGTGGTACGAAACGATTTATTTTGACGTGAATCTACCGGCGCTCAAGTATGCACCTCAGGTCATGCTACGCGTCATGGATTACGACGACTTCGACACGAACGACTTCGTTGGTCTGGCTGCCTTAAACCTTGCGGAGGCACACATTCGAACATCGGAGCAGTTGTCAAGTGGTCACCTATCAGCACTGCCAGACCCAAAGTGGCATCCGATTATGTTCCAGGAACCAGGAGATTGCGAGGGCGAGATTCTCGCATCGTTGGAGCTGATTCGCAAGCAGTTTCCCGACGAAAAAGTACCTCGTGCGATTCCGATCTTGCCGAGAAACCGGAAGGCATTTCTGGAGATCACTGTGCTCGGACTACGTAACATGGAGCCGTACCAGTTCTTGCCAATCCAGTTACCGTTTATCGAATTTGTGCTCGGTGGCAAGGACCACGCATCCCAAGAAATGATCACTGAAAAGTCGAAGAGACCGTCAGGAAGCAATCCCAATTTCCTACAACGCATCGTGAAGGAGGTTGAGCTGCCTGAAAACGCGCACTTCGCGCCTCGACTGAACATCATTGTGAAGGACACGCGTCTCGGTGGATTCCAGACGCCTATCGTCGGATCGGCTTCCATTGAAATGAGCTCCAAGATCCCTTGGTCAAAGCACTACCGGCCGCCCCAGAATGATACATTCCATGAAATCGAACTCGAATCAGCTGATGAGTGGGGCGACGACGCACCTCTCTTGGGAAGAGCAGCTAAGCCTGACCTGCCATCGGCCGAGTCGGTCGATAACGGAGCTGGTGTGTTCGGCGCATTGAAGAGCATGGGCGTGGACTTTGACCCTAATGGAAACTTTGAGGAAGGATCGTCTCGCCGTTCAACTATAGCAGGCGAAGAGGATGACCCTGATTCGAAGAAATACCTTAAGCATCGCGAGCTGCTTGATGGCGATCTGGAATCTGAGTTAAAAACGACGCCCTTCGAGAAGTACGGATTGCACATTGGTCAGAAGAAGAAGAAATCGTCCCTCCTGGCAGCGATCAATCCATTCGCAACGAAGTCGCGCGGTACTGGAGACGACGTTGGCATGTACAAGATGGCTGGGTATTTCAAGGGTCTGATCCGTGTCCTCGAACGCGAAGACGAGAAGCCGCTGCTAGACTTCGACACGCTCCTTCAAACACTTCCGTATGAAGTGCGTATATACGCCCTCGATGGAGTTGGCTTCGCACCGATGGATATTGGTTTGAATGGTCGTCCTGGCAAGTCAGACCCTTATCTGCGCTTGAAGCTCGGTGACAAGAAGATCAGCGATCGCAAAAATTACATCGAAGACACTACCGACCCGGACTTTTACAAGATGTTCGTGATCAACACAAAGCTTCCGGGCGCTAGCATGCTGACAATTGAGGCCATGGATCATGATCTCATCGGAGGTGATGATTTGATCGGCAAAACGACGATTGATCTTGAGGATCGACTGTTTGACAAGCGCTGGCAGGCGATGGGTAAAATGTACGAAACATCCAGTCGGTTGCGTTTGAAGCCGCTCGAAACACGAACTCTAAATATCCCGACATCACGAGCTCCTATGGGCACAATCAAGCTGTGGATCGACATTTTGAGCCCTGCTCAAGCCCACGACTACCCGCCAATCGATATTTCTTTGCCTCCTCCGGTCGATATGGAACTTCGTGTTGTGATCTGGAAAGCGCGCAACGTACCTTCGTTCGACACAATGGAAGACATGAATGATTTGTTCTTCCGCTGCTGGATGGAAGGTGCCGATTATCAAGAAACGGATATTCATTGGCGCGCCAAGAAGGGCAAGGGATCGTTCAATTGGCGCATGAAGTTCCCTATCACCCTAGGTCACAAGCAAGCCAACACCAAAATGCCGTATTTCCACATTCAGGGCTGGGACAAGGACGTACTGTCCGCAAACGACGCAATTGGTGTGGCCACGGTGGACCTTGGAGCCTTCTTCCGTCAAGCGTACAAGCTCAAAACGACTGTTCAGTGCTACGAAGATGACGATGAAACAAGGAAGAAGAAAAATAAGGCCACTTCAGATGACGATGCTGCAGTGAAGAAGATCAGAGAGGCAACGGGCATCTGGGATGAGGAGGATCCACCCGATGCGAAATGGCTACAGCTGCTAAGGCATGATCACAAAACCAACGAGAAGGAGCGTATGGGCGAGGTGTGCGTCTCGCTGCAGTTGGTTCCTGGAGAGAACGCGAAGAAGAACCCGGTGGGCATGGGTCGTTCGTCGCCGAACAACTCGCCGTACTTGCCTCCCCCTGCTGGGCGCCTTTCGTTCTCCCTCAATCCGTTCAAGGTGCTCAACGACCTGCTCGGTCCGGCCATCTGCCACCGGCTCACGTGTTGCTTCTGCTGCATCCTGTTCATGGTGGTCATCTACTTCTTGGCACCGTTCATCAACGTGGCGATTATCACGCTGAAGGGATAACTGGAGCAAGCGCAGACCGGTTTGTTAGCCTTTGTACTGCTTGCCTTGCTTGCATATTTTTCATCGTGTAGCAACGACCCGTGTAGTGAATACCTAAATTTCTGTGCACCTTGTGTCGAGTATTGCTGTTTATGCCTGCAAAGCCCTCCTTGCAGATGAACGGTGCGCCTCTATTGTTAGTGTATTATATCATAACGGTCTCGTGGCAACGATCGCCCGAGCTCGCGCCGGAGACGAAGAAGAAAAGGAATTGTCATGCCCCGCAATCGTGTCGGGGTGGAGGTCGACTCGTTGCCACCGGCGCAAAAGCACGAGGATGAACCTCACATCAACAGCTCCTATGGTTCGTTAGGCGGATCCTTTCCCTCGACGCAGTTGAATTCGAGTGCTTCAGCGCCGTCGCTCGAAGCTGCCAAGGCGCAACGGCAAAAGGAATTGCTTCGGAAGAAGAAGACTGAACGACGTGCTCACGCAAAGCAGCGAACCGCCGAGAAACAGCAGCGTCAGGATGAGAAGAAGCTGAAGCGCGAGTTGCTAGCAATGATGGACGAAGATTTTCCCGCGGTGGACCCACCGAAGGTGCTGGTCGATACTTCTACTTCGACCCAATCTTTGGCGTGTTTGGAAGGCGAGCGGAAGGACGAGGAGTTCTCAACTAAAATGCACGAAGCGGCCATCTCTGTGCCGCTGTTAAGTTGTGACGCTGATGTTCAAACATCACGGCAAACTGATGATTATCCGCCCATTACTGAGATGATGCCCAAAAACATGAAAGGATCACCGATAACCAAGAACGCAAACGATGCGGCGACTACAATTCAGAAAGCGCTGAAAAAGAAATTCAGGAAGTGCAAGACGATGTTTCGACAATCTCCTCGGGTCTTTGCGGAGGAAGCGATTGATCCATCGCCACCAAAAGAACAAGCGATTGAAGTTCCTGCGATTTGCAATGCTAGTGCCTTTGACTCGAAGGTTGGTGGGCCTACCGTCGAGGAATTGGGCATAGATATTGTTCGAGATCCCGGTTCTTCCCGGGAAAGCAAAGCAGAGGCACCATCTTCACCTGAACAGCCTCCAAGACCCGAGCCCATCGTGCCTCCTTTGACACTGTCAGTAGAGGCACCAGGAACGCCGCCGCCACGTGCTCGCAGCTCAAGTTGTTCTGAATCGTCTTCCTGTTCTTCTTCATCTTGTTCGTGCTCTCCAAAATCTGGTTCTGTGTCTTCGTGTTCTTCTGGCTCGTGTTCCTGCTCGAGCTCAACTTCAAGTCCAAGCTCCTCATCAGCGTCTGAATCGGAGAGAAAACACCGACGCTCGCAACATGCGAGACGTACCAGTCGAACAGCTCGATCTTCACGAGGATATCGACGTAAAAGTCGCCTCCACACAGGGCAGTCATCACACAGCCATTCTCACATCAGTAGCGGGCCGTCGTCCATGTTATTGCCACCACGCAGTGAAGATGATAAGCATTATGATAAGCTTCACCACTTTATGGCGACGAGAATCCAAGCACGAATCCGTGGCATTCACGGGCGCACTGAGGCTCACCAACGACAACTTGAACTGGATGAAGAGCTGAAGGTGGAAGCTCTTCACGAGCTGCAACAGGAAGCAGTTGTCAAGATTCAGACAAGAGCTCGAGGTGTGTTGGTACGGAAGAAGATGCCGATCTCTGACAACGAGAGGCGACGACGACGCAGGAGGCGATCTCAGCTCCGCAACGACAATTCCCATTTCGGTTCACCCGGAATGGGGATTTATGAAGATCCAGACGAGGTCGGCGTGTGGCCTGAAGAAATCGACTTAGAACTGCTGGATGACTGGCAAGAGCTAAACCAACCATCGACAACGTCGGAGGATACTGTGACGCACACTGAATTTCTCTCGCGAGGCAGACTTCGAGTGTTCTGTGGCACGTGGAATATGCACGCGAAGAAGCCCACCGACGACTTGCGCCTCTGGATTCGGCTCAACAAATATCACATTGTGGCCGTGGGTAGCGAAGAATGCGTCAACTCCATCGCAAAGAGTGTCGTTTTCACGTCGAAAAAGTCGTGGGAGGACCAGTTGAGAAGCACGCTAGGCGACGACTACATCCTCGTGGCGTCGCACGCGCTCACCGCCATCCACAACATCGTCTTCGTGCACTCCAGTGTCTTGCCACTGCTTGGCAACATCCAGTCGGACGCCGTTGCTACCGGCCTCGGGAACCAATTGGGCAACAAGGGAGGCGTAGGCGTCTCCTTCACCGTCGGGGTCACCAGCTTCGCCTTCATCAACAGCCACTTCGAAGCGCACCAACGCAACGTGGCCAAGCGGAACAGCAACTTCCACCGCATCAACCACGAGCTCAAGCTCAGCCCCTCGGGAGCACCGTCTTCCCCCACGAGTTCCGCAGCGGTGGCTCCAACTCCAGGCGGAACAGGCTTGAACGGGCTTGGCCGGACCTCTGCCAACCGGTTCTCGATCCCAGCCGTGGGCGCAGGAGCCGGCAGCAAACGCACCGTCAGCGAGCGCTTCGACCGCGTCTTCTGGTACGGAGACCTCAACTATCGCATCAACGGCACGCGCCGCATGGTGGACACGTTGCTGCTGCGCAACCAACACGAAGTGCTGCTGGCCAACGACCAGCTGCAGCGCGAGATAAGGGCGGGCAACGTGTTCGCGCACTTCCGCGAGGGTCGGCTGCACTTCCGCCCCACGTACAAGTTCGACAAGCGCAGCGACGCGTACGACTCGTCGGCCAAGCAGCGCATCCCGTCGTGGACCGACCGCGTGCTGTTCCTGTGCAATGACAAGCTGCACGACGTGGAGCTGCTGAGCTATCGCAGCCAGACGGACTTCCGCACGTCCGACCACCGCCCCGTGTGCGCCGTCTTCCAGGTCAACTTCCGACCCGCGGAGACCGCAGTGACGTCCCCGCGTCCAAGCGACTACCAGCAGAGCCGCGCCACCAGTCAGACGTGCGCAATACAGTGAGTGATACAGTGGATATGAACCTTGTCAAAAATGAAAATCCCCTCGGGATGTTCTGGAAGCAACTAGTTGTAGTTGCCTTTGAACATCATTCTGGTTGAAGTGGTCACCGATGCAACTGTCTATCGGACTAGTACGTAGCAGACAAATATAAGGTGTAGCGACAAGATACAAGCGTCACTTGTATTTTTGTATTGATTGTGCTGGTCGTATAGTCTCTGTATACCCTACTAAGTCCGACGTACGTTGGTTTCGGCTCGCGCCCTCACATAATTCATTCCGCAGTCGGCAGCACAGACCCCAAGCAGCAACAGGCAGCGAGCTCCGGACATGGCGCAGTACGGCAAGGCGAGCTACTGGGACGAGCGCTACACCAAGTACGTGTTCTTCCTCTCCTTCCCCTCTCTCCATCCATACCGCTCTTGCCTCCACCCGCGCCCGCTGTCACAAGATACGGCCATTTTTGACACTTTTTGCGCTGTGGTTTTCGACACTTTGTCTATTTTCGACACTTTTTTCTACTTTCTTTTTTGACAGAGACTCGGAGCAGTTCGACTGGTACCAGCGCTACGGCGGCCTCAAGGAGCTGCTGAACCAGTATGTCAAGAAGACGGATGCGATCCTCATGGCCGGCGCGGGCAACTCGCGCCTGTCGGAGGAGATGGTGAACGACGGCTACCAGAAGCTCATGAACGTGGACGTGTCGGAGATCGTGGTCAAGCAGATGGCCGCCAAGTACGAGGAACGCGTGGAGCAGCTGCAGTGGCAGAAGATGAACATGTGCTCGCTCGACTTCGCCGACGAGACGTACGACGCCGTGGTGGACAAGGGCACGATGGACTCGGTGCTCTGCGGCGAGGGCTCGACGGCCAACGTGGCCAAGATGTGCCAGGAGATCCACCGCGTGCTCAAGCCCAACGGCGTCTACTTCATCGTGTCGTACGGCGTGCCCGACAACCGGCTCAGCTACCTCGAGAACAAGGAGCTGCAGTGGAAGGTGACGGTGCACACGGTGCCCAAGCCCACGGTGAGCGCCGTGCAGGTCTCGGAGGCCGACGCCAACGCCGTGCACTACCTCTACGTGTGCCAGAAGGGCGTCAAGACGGAGTAGGGCGACGGACGGTGGAGCAAGGCGTCCATAATATATCGCGACTCTCGGAGGAAAAAAAAAGAAGAGAGAGACAAGTTTTTTTTTCTTGTTGTTTGGAGTGAGTGGTGAGCTGGACATGAGAATAGGCAAAGACAGATTGCTCGTCAGCGCCATGCAGGCGTGTGGGAGGCGTGATGTCTGTCTTGGCATCGGGTCTAATGCATGTCGAATTTCGAGATCGACCATGTACTACATAGTATACCACAGCGATACAGTTAATTCAAGCGGATGGGATGCCACGGGGTTGCTGTCAATAACGTGCGGACATTCTTGTATTCCCACCGAGAGGTTACAAAACCAAAAACAAATCGACTGGGTTTGAAAGACAAGCAAAGCTGCAAAAATAACGTTAGTTGCTTGGCTTAGTTCGTTCGAGTTCGACAATTCGGTGGTTCATGTCTTGTGCCCCCACCGTCGCAACTCGGAATCACCTGCCGAAGTTCGTAATAGTTCGCTTTTGGCACAACCCGAAAGCCCCCCGATTGCCACCAAGCACCTCTCGATGGACGACCAGATCACTGAAGTCGAAGTCATGGGCGGCGGTAGAGCCACAGACCCAGGCCAAGGTGCTCGTGATGATTCGTCTCCCACGTCAAACCACTCGCGCTGCATCGACGACCACGAACCGGATGCCGTGCTCGCCCGCTTCAAAAACAGCGTGAGGATTGAGCGACGACACTCGACTCAACTGGCCCCCGGTGTGGTGTATCCCATCCCCGAAGGAACCGGAGAAGGCGTTGGCAATACGCCCGGGCGCCCGAAGAAGCCACTTCGACGCAGCTCCACCCTTCGAGGGTTCGCCAATCCATCCAAGGCATGGGCGCCGATGCTGGCGGGGTTGGGCCGCGCTGGAGCAAGTTTGAAGACATACAACGGCGGTAGCGAAGATAACAAAGAAGACGTCGGCGTGGTCGAGACCCCGTACGAGGAAATGATGGTACGCTTCCAGATCCGACAGCTGCAGCGCACACCGTCCGGAACTACGGGACGCTCGGAGGACAAGCGCGGCTCCGTTGGGTCCAGCCGTTCCCCTGACTCCGATAACCCTGGAGGTAGCACCGGACATGACAATGGATTTAGCGAGCTTATAACGAAGCCAGGCATCGAAGCAACGCTGGAGCACCAGCTACAAACGCAGCTTCGGTTGTCGCTTCGAGCAATTGATCAGGTCAGCGTTAGTCAAGACGGAGATCTCAATGGACCAGACGCTAGTCATGGAAACTCAATACTTGGATCGGGAGATGCAAACGCAGAAGACTCCCCCCACGAGATCAACGCTGATGACTTTCGAGGTGATAATCGGCTCGGACTTGAGGTGGGGCTCGCAGTTTTCGTTGCTACCTTCCGCGCCTGGGTGAAGACTTTAACCAGTCCGACCTCGCCGTATTCTGGGTTCTCCCAAATGCGCTACTTGCTGGTGATGCTCGTTGCAGCCACGTACGTGGTGTTCTTCCCTCTGGGCTTCGCCTTCGCAGATGAAAAGCAGTTCACCTATGTGGACGGTGCAGTGGGCATTCTACTCGCAATTGACGTGATACTCACCCTCCACACGAGTTACATGACGGCGGATGGCCTCATTGTCGACTCCCACCGAGAGATCGCGCGCAACTACGTGAAAACGCGCTTCGTTCTTGACGTTCTACTCGCGGTTCCTCTCATCATCCAAGTCAACAGCACGAGCAGCGACGTGTTTCGAGGATCGTGGATGCATTTCATCCTCGACATCATCAGCGCCGAGCGCCTCGCATACGTCGCGAGATTCGTCCGCATGATCTGGTTGATCCGCTTGAACCAGTCCGGCAGTGGCAACAGCTTCTGGGCTTGGCTCATGTACTCGAGGTACTCGCACCTGCTTCGGATCGCGAGTATTGTCATCATGCTCATCGCTATCGCCCACTACATCGCATGTGTCTGGAACGTCTTGCTACAAGAAGGAGGCGATCTGGACGACGAACGCAGTTCGTGGCAAGCTCAATACTCCGCAAGCTTCTACGCAGCGCTGTTGTTGCTACAAGGAGAGGGCGTGCCGACGGATACCGCAGCACAAAACCTCTTTGCGTCTCTTTCGGTGCTTGTCGGCTCCATCGTCCTGGCTGTCATCTTCGGGCACGTCGCGATTCTTGTGTCGAATTTCAACGCCAACTTCACCAGCCACCAGCGCAAAATGGAGGCGGTCTTCGCGATGACAGCCAAGCTGCAGCTGCCCCCGTCACTGCGGGAGCGCATTCATGAATACTACGAGCACTTGTGGCACGAGTACGAGTGTCTCGACGGCGAGATCGTGCAGTTCTCGAAAGAACTGTCACACACCCTTGGACTGGAGGTCGTGCTGTTCAAGTACATGGAGCTGGTCATGCACGTACCTTTCTGGAAGGACTGCACGCCGGACTTCCAGAAGCAGTTGATGCTGCGGCTTGACGTGCGCGTGTATCTGCCAAACGACTTCATCATGAGGGAAGGTGAAGTCGACGACGAGTTCTACATGGTGAACCGCGGATACTGCGAGTTGAGTCGTGCTCTGCACCGCTTTGAGCGCATTTCAAACACCATGATCGGCATGAGGAGGACCAGCACCCCTGGGTTTAACACAGGCCGCAGTCAAGGCGGACTCACGGGCCGTGGCTCGTTGGCAGGCCGCAGTGGCAGCGCAACCAGCCGCCGGAGATACTCGGGACTATCCGCAGTAAACCTCAACGACGGCCATCGACAGTCAGCGTACGAGCTGGACCCAGCCCAGCTTCGCTACTACAGCAGCACTGGACGCCGGACGGCCAGAGTGTACGAGATCATGATCACTCGCGGCCAAGCGTTCGGAGACTTGGCGCTGCTCATGAACTACCAGCGCGCGGCCAACGTCCGAGCCATCACACACGTTGAAATGTGCGTGCTCTCGAGAGAAAACTTCCAGGCCGTGCTCACTCGGTACCCGGAAGATCGCCGGCGCGTTGTCGTAGACATGCTCATGTCGTACATGCAGAGCTACGAAATGGTCCATTCGCGCTGTCCTTTGCTGGAGCTCGTGCGCAAAGTCTACAGCGCGGAGGCCGTCGCGGAGGCGTGTGCAAGGCTTGGGTCACCCCCACCACTGCTCCCTCCAGTGTTAACAGCTCGCCAGGCTGCGGAGCGAATCTACACGGCCATCAACTTGGAGACGAATGATGCGACGCTCAAGTTCGGGATCGGCGTGAACATCCGAGAGCAGCTCATCGACCTACGCGAGCGGATGCGGCAAAAGCGTCAAGGCAAACAACACCCTCGCTCCATTCTTCATGGTAGCCCCCCGAATCTCGTACAAAAGACTGGAGGAGACGGCAGCGACCGACGTACAAGTGAACACACAAGTGATACCAACGAAGTCGAGTCGATGCCTACGCCGAGCAATTCACCAGAGCCAACACAAGTACAAGCACAACCTCAAGCTAAGCCAGTCTTATCGTGGCAGGAACGTCTGAAACAAGCGGAGGAGCGCGAGGTCGTGATACTGCGAGCTCTTCAGGACCTTCAAGCCAGTTTCAAGCTACTCCAGGCGCGACAAGCGTCTTCTACTGTCCACGTCGCTCCATCCTGCGAGGCTGCCATTCTACCTCCTCTCGTTGTCCCGACACCGACATTTGAACTGGAACCAGCGCGGACTCCACCTAACCGGAAGCGATCTCTACCGGAGACGGAGATTCCTCAGTCAGAAGCCGCTGCTGTAACTCGCCCGAGGCTGCTGAAGCGCATGGGGTCATTGGTAGGTCGGTCTTCAACCAACACGCCGGACACTCGAGTCCAGCAGCAGGAAGTCAAGCCGTCGCCCACGCGCTATGCAGACCAACTCTTCCAAGCCCATACGAAAGCCGCTTCTTTCCGTGTGCCGATGAGTCAACGCCTTCAACGTGGTCGTGGACTCCCTAAACTGGCCAGGGCGTCGACATTCTCGATGGCATCAGAGCGGTCACCACGTCGCGATACGACGGACAACTCGACCGCAACGCCCTTCAGTCCGTCAGAACTCCCCAGCACTGATGCAGTTAACGTCGAACCTCCTCGTAGGAGAACCATCCAACGCACTCACAGCCAAGTGCTGCAGGTCCTGGTCGAAGGGAAGCCTGCTTTGCACGGACACTTGAGTATCGGGGCTGCACCAAATCCGAATCCCCCAGGGCGACTTTTTCGGCGTTTGAGCCCAGCACAGACAGAAACACGAGAATCCCCGACGCGCTACGCAGACGCCCTCTTTCGACCTCGACAAGTTCAGATGGACAATCTCTCCACCGATACGGACACTTTGGTCTCCACTGATCTGTAGTGACTCAAACCCCCGAATAAACCAATCCAAAAACTTCTCAAAAAATAAAATCTAAATTTAAAAAAAATAAAATAAAATAGGGAGGACAAGTAGACAGAACCCATCAACTCAAATAGATGAATGATGATCTCAATCTCATACCCTGGTACGCGTGACAAGGCTGAATTTGGACTCGAAACCCCCGCGTCGGTGTGGCTAATTCTTGTCTTGAACAAGCGGATTAACCCCTTCCTTGGACAGCGGAGGCAGTTGGTCCTTGGTTGACATCGCGTGCTGTTTTTCATGGCCCTGGAGTCTTTGTGTTCTTTGTCGTGATGATCATAAGTAAAATCCACCCAAGCACAGCGAGAAATGGCCCCGGAAGCGTCTTAGTGGATGGAGAAGCCCCCGTCGCCATTGGTATCGCCAACGATGGTCCATCGCCTGATGTTATTCCGATAAAAACTCGACGAAGAACTGCCAAACGCTTGCTCCAAGCCGGAAAGCGACTGTACTCCGGCATCGTCGGACCCGTTGTACTCGCCTACAAGCGCTTACCTTGGGTGACTAGGAAAACCATCAGCGTCGGCGTGCAGTTGTACATGGTTCTCTACATTTTCTTTACAGTTCCGTTCCGAGTCGCCTTCTACTACAACACCCGTCCAAGCCACCCAACCCACCAGTGGTCGAGTGATCTGACCATCTTCGCGACGCTCGACTGCGTGGCGGATATCATCGGTTTGGTCCAGTTTCTGGAATTTTACCAAGTGTGGAAAGCTACTTTCTACGAGTTATCGCCATGGACCAGCTTGCGGTCCACCAAAGACCGAACCAGTGACACGGATCGCATGTCCACGGCCAAGATCATGATACGACGGCTTTCGTCGACCCACTTCCCGTTGGGGAGAGTGAACTGGACCATTTCATCCATCAAGTCATTGTCTTCAATGCCCGGAGACGACGCTAGCACCTCCAGCTCCCAACAAAATTACCTGCTTGCGCGCAACATGGAGCTGATTCTGGAACTTATCGCGTTGGTACCGATTGAAGTCATCCCCGTGGCGTTAGGCGCGTTCAATACGCTGCATTTGGTCCGAGTTACCAAGCTCTGTCGACTCCACAGGTTCTCCAATTGCGTCAAACGCATCGCGAAAATTTACTCGGACCGGGACTTGATCCAGCAGATTTCCTCCTCGGGCGTGGATACTCTCGTGCGCACAATAACTCTAGGCGCCGGACTGTGTCATTGGGTTGCTTGCGGGTACATGTTGATAGCGCACGCGCAATGCGGTGTCGCCTTCGAAGACTGTGACACAACCATTGAGTCTAGTTGGGTCATTCGCGATCGTCTTCGAGGGGCATCGGTAGGGCGGAAGTACGGCCGCACATTGTACTGGGCGTCTCGAACGATAGTACTGCTCGGATATGACGATACAACCCCCGTGTCTAACGCGGAGACGCTGTACGCGGTAGTAGTGACGATCTTAGGTGCGCTCTTCGGCACGTCGCTGCTCGCCAACTTCCTCTTCCTCTTTCGCTTCCGCAACGCTCGATACGCGGCGTACTCGGCCCACGTGGACAACGCGCGAGAGTACATGCGCCTGCAGAATATCCCTCGATCCGTACGACACGAGGTCACAGCGTATTTCAACTACGCGTGGAGTACGCACCAAAGTCTGGACAGTGAGGAGGCCCTGCAGCTTCTCCCTCAACACCTGCAGTCCAAGGTCATCGCAACGCTGCGAGCGAATCGAATCGCCCAGGTGTGTTTCCTCATGCGAGAGAGCGTGGAGTTCATCAACGAGCTTGCTCTGTCGCTCGTACGACGAGTGTATTCCCCTGGAGATCAGATCATTGAGCCCAAAGTCAATGCGCAGATGTACTTTGTGATCCGCGGCCAAGTGATCCTGGCCAACTTAAGTGGCGGCAAGCCGAACGAGTGCAAGACCGGCGACTTCTTCGCCGAGATGTGTCTGCTCTTCCCCGAGGTGTACATTCAACGAGCAATCGCCAAGACTTTCTGCGAGCTCTACGTGCTGACAAAGGCCAAGTTTGACGAAGCTCTGACCGAGTACCACCAAGGTTCGGAGCGTGAAACACGCATCCGCATGGCCGAGACCCTGGAGAGATACGCCCTACAACTCCGTAAAACCAAGAAAATACTCGGCTTACAAGACGGATACGACAATTTGAGTGGGAGAAGTTCGCTCGGCAGATTTTCCGCTGGGAGATTTTCTGCCGGCAGACTCTCCGCGATTCGAAGTAAGAGTTCTCATGGACGGAGTTCAACTGGAACTTCAGTGGGGAGAGGACCAGGAGGACGCGCACCTGTGTCTGTGGGAGCACAATGGAAGCAACGCACGAATTGGCGGCTTCCTGGCTCGACATTTCGCCTGGGGTGGGACACAGCTCGCCTCGTAGCTATCGTCTACATCGCGTTTGAAGTGCCGTACTTTGCCGTGTTTATCTCCATGACTGAGGGACGGCACATGTTCATTGTTGACACTGGAATGGACTTACGCTACGCCGTGACGATGCTAGCGGAGGCTTTTTTCACCTTGGACCTCATCCTTCGCACTCGATTCTTCGCGTTTATGGATCACAGCGTCATGTTGTCCATTGTCCGCCCTGACCTCGTCTTCGCTGCCTACAGGGAGAACGGATTCTTCCTTGACCTGCTGGCGTGGATTCCTGTTGGTGACTTTCTGGATTCGTTCGCGGTCGGCTCCTTACAAGTCCACTCGTCGATTTTTCGACTTCTTCGTTTGCTCAGACTGCGACTTGTGCCGAGTCTGCTACGTGAGCTCACGGATTCATACGGCGCGAGCTCCAAGTTGCGCATGGTTGGCTCGCTGGTGCTGGGCGTCGCGCTCATGCTGCATATTGTCGGTTGTGTATGGTTCGAGATGGCTCTCTTCCTACCTGACAGTGAACCCGACCAAGGGGATAGTGCCATTTACATAGCGGAGCTAACTCGACCAGAGTGTCTCCGTCACGCCACGCTGTTCCAGAACTGCTCATGGGTCAAGTTCGACTGCTACGCCCATTTGGGGTTGGAATTTCCGCAAGAAAACTCAAATTCCTTGTATCAAGCCTCCTTCGCCTATCTGCGGTCTGTGTATTGGGCTATGGTGACTCTCACGGCTGTAGGTTATGGGGATATCGTTGCGTACTCCACCGCGGAGAGCTACTTTGCAGCTTTTTGGGTCTTTCTAGGAGGAATCGTGAATTTTGGGGTCATGGGCGCCATGTCGAGTACAATTTCCAACTTGACAGCAACGCACCACCATCACATGGACAAAATCAACACGGTCAACAGCATCATGGAGCGCGTGAGCATCTCCAAGCGTCTGAGCGCGGAAGTGCGGCGATTTTACCACCAGCAGTTTGTCGGACACAAGCAAGCGTACGAGTCGCAGTTGCTCTCCCACTTGCCGGACGAACTGTGCTACCAGATCTCGTCCTTGCTGCACTCAAAGGCGGTGAAACGAGTGAGTCTCTTCGATTCGGCCAGCATCGAGTTCCTGAGAGAAGTGACGGGCAAGTTCCGGCATCGAACGTACCAAAACGGCGAGACTATTTGTCTCGAAGGCGATATCTGTCGCGAGTTTTTCGTCTTCTTGCATGGCAGCAAAGCCAACATCTTCTTCCGATCACGCCGAGTGCCAATCCGCGCTCTTCAAGCCGGCGATTGCTACGGCGTGAACGAATTTCTGCTCAAACGGTCACACGCAGCGACGATCATCGCGGCTTCGCTAGTTCACGCGTCTGTCATGTCGAGGGAGCAGTTTGATCCGATCCAACGCAAATTTACGGACGATCTCCGAGATATGAAGGAAGAGGCTCGAGGCCACTGGGCCGAAGAGAGAGCAATCATGAAGCGGGTGATGGCGAATCTCGCGAGGATTAAGCTGCAGCCGCATCTTCTCCAGACTCCGAGCCTCTTCTACCAACGAGATAATGTGTTCATCTCCAGTTCAGACGAAGACTCCAACCGCGGGGCTTACACAGCCATGGACACGTTCAAAACTGCGTGGAACTCGCTCATAACCTGCTGGAACGTGTACAACGCCGTCTTCATCATTTTCCGCATCTGCTTCCACTCGCACCTGGGCTTTACGAGTAGCGTGAGTGCTGCAGTATGGATCACGGACCTGAGCTGCGACGTGTGCTTCGCTGTTGATATCTATCTGCGACTGTATTCCTTCGGCACTTCCGAGGTCAACATGGAGAACTTGGTAGAGCAAAAAGTGGCGGATAAACAGTATCTCCGCTCGGGCTTCAAGTGGGACGTGATGGCCTCATTGCCGATATACACCCCATTCGCAAGCGGGTCCTTGATTGCCAGTTTATCTCGTCTCCCGAGACTCATTCGCTGTGTCAACTTGTGGTCGTATCTGGACGACGCGATCGTCCAGATCCAGCAACACTTTGCGTCCCGGAATGTGTCGGCGTACTTGAGCCCCATCAAGTTGCTCATCGTTCTCGTCCTCGTGGCTCACTACGCTGGTTGCATTTTCTTTCTCATCTCGGAGCGGGAGTGTCAACACCTTGCGAGGTGCTGGATGGCTCATGATCCGGTACTGCACGATAACCCCTCGGTTCCGATGCTCTACGCGAAGACCTTCTACTGGGCTATCACGACTCTCTTGCTCGTGGGGTCCCGTGAAATCGTTCCTCGCGGAATGGCAGGGACGATCTGGACGGGATTCACGTGCCTGTGCTGCACTTTCGTCATCGGCCACATCGTCGGTGAGATCTCGGAGCTCATTCTCGAGCTAGGAAAAGAGACCAAGCAGTACAAGAACCGCATTGCGAGTTTCGAGAGCTTTGCCAACGAGCATGAGCTGTCGCATGGGCTACGGGAGCGAGTTACGTATTTCTTCCGAGTCGAGTTCGAGCAGACGAAAGGCACCGACATGTGCCGGACGATCCACGATTTGTCGGCCAACCTCCGACTCAAATTCATGCTAGAGATCTACGGCAATTCAATCGAAAAGCTCCCGATCAGTAGCTTTCTAACTGCGACACAGATCAACAATCTGGCACTACGTCTCCAGTCCGAGTTATTCATCCCGGGCGATAAAATCCTCGTCGAGGGCACCTTTGGAAGCCGCTTGTGTACGCTACGAAAGGGGATGGCTGCCGCGTACTGGACCAAGTCTGTTGCGAGCGTGGCAGTGCTGACGGAAGGCGCGTTTTTCGGCGAGATCGCCTTCTTCCTCCCGAACCAGCGGCGACTTGCTACGATACGGGCAACCACATCGTGTGAAGTGCTGCATATCACGAAACAGGACTGGCAGGAGCTCTGGATGCCCAGCGACGACCCATCCGATCTCAATGTCCAGAAGCACGCGCAGTTTGCGATCCTCGGTTGGGTCAACTCCCGTCTTCAACGGTATCAACGAGGCTGCCTTCGCACCGCTAGTCGAGCGACGAACGCCGATGCGCGTCGACCAAGTATAAAGTCAACGGTGAAGTCTGGTAGAAGGCCATCCAGGTTTCTTCTAACACGAGAGAAAGACGTCGTCGGACCACCGGCGAACGACGGACACGCTTTGGTTCGGGCTACTACGCCACCACGGAAGATGTCCAAGGTCGAAATCTGCCGAATGTTCGTGTCGCCAACGATCCAGCTCCTCGAGAAGAAAGCCGAGTATCTCTTGTCCAAAAGTACCGCGTGCGCTGTGCCATTATCCGACCGAGAGTCTTCTTCGAGGCGTGACTCGCGACAAAGAGTCCCTCACCCCATGGAACCAGCTCGAAGCAACTGGTTCTGCTGCTTCAAAGGGAGCGTGCGTGACTTGCCGTCCGATGTCCGCGCCAACAAGGCGGACGACTTACGCCAGCGCCAATTCATTCTCGATCTCAACCCGATCAACCAGTACATCAGCCAAAGTCTCGGTGCGGATAACATCAGAGAGCTGGAGACGGAGAGCTGGGCTCGGTTCAAGTTACTCGCCGCGTTGCAGCATGTCGTTAGCACGCTGCTAAGTGACTTGGTCCCCTCGGAGACAGGGGTGGAGCCGTCGACGCCAATTCCGATGCCGGTTCAGCCGAAGAAGGCCAAGCAGCTGAGGCCATTTCGGTTTGATGAACGTGCCAAGAGGAAGTGGAGTGCGGCTATCATGCAGATGGTGTCGTCCGTGAGTCGCCGGAAGACTATCGGACCGGAAGCCGCCCTCGCTCAGGGGGAGGTAGCAGCTCCGAGACCCAGCACCAAGCTGGCCCCTGTCCGTCGACGAAGTTTCCCGGCTTTGCTGCCTCAACTGCACGATCACCAAGCTCTGGTGGCCTCGTCCAAGAGAACCCCCGCGAAAGCTCAGCGATGCGTTTTGGTTCGTAGTCGCTCTCTTACAGTGTTTGGAGATGCCTTTTTCCGGGATCGAGAGCACTTCAAAGGCTACTATCGTCTGGCCAACGATGAACGCAAGGGAGGGCCTGGGATTGACTTTGAAATCTTACAGCGCTGCCAGCGTCCGCAGTACGCGACTCAGCTGCATTGGTACCATCGCTTTCGCCGCTGGAAGAAGAACTACCAGGGACTTCTCGTACCAGCTCTGAAGCGCTTGGGCTCCTCGCGAGCTGTGGATCAAGACCAAAATCTGAAGAGCACGCAGGTGTCCCCACTTAGTGAAGAGCTCAACCTCAGTCGTCAGCGGTCGGGCAAGTTGCGCTCCGAAGTGATCGATGCAGCGCAACTGCAGATTCCGAACCAGCAAGTGCTTCGAGCCGCGCTCAGTGACTTCCAGTCGAAAGTGTTCATCAAGCGGGTGAAGCAGATGGGGAAGGCTTGGGACCTTGTCATCCTTCTTGTATCCGTCTACCACTTGGTCGTCACGCCTTTCAAGGTCTGCTTCTCGCACGCGGTGACGGAACTGGCCGAACGCGTGCTAACCGGTTGGTCCAATTTCGAGGTTTTCCTGGATCTGCTGTGCTTTGTCGACTTGGTGTATCGGATCTACCACGCCTCGCCTAAGCACGGCGGACTCACCATTGCGTCGGCCAGAGAGAGAACCGGAGGGATACGACACGCACTCACGCTCAGCTTCACGTCGGAGCTTCGTATTGACATACTTGCTATGCTCCCAATGGAAATGTTACTACTCGGAGGCATTGCACGCTTGCCGAATGGCACACTGGACTTCGAGGCGGGTCACGCTTTGTGGTGGACAACACGCTGGCTGTTGCGGGTGAATCGGATGCTGCTGGTACGACGGATCCAGCCCCTGTCGGAGGAATTGTTCCAGTTTGCAATCCACGACCTCCAGCTCTCTGTGACGGAAGAGCTGCTTTATTTCCTGCGTTCGATGGCGTCGTACATGGCAATGGGCCACATCCTAGCCTGCATCTGGTTCATCACGAGCGAGGTTGCGTTGTGGCGCTATGGGGTGTCGTGGTTGTCGACACCAGGGATGCTACCGTTCAGGACGGAGACGTCCATGATGACGGATATCAGCGAAGCCCATCGTGCTCTCAGTGAGGCAGCGCCCACCTTCACGCTTGACAGCGTCTCGCTCGCGCGTGAGTATCTTCGGTCGCTGCTCTTCTCGTTGGAGTGCATCTCCACTCTCTTCTACGGGGACATCATCTCGATGAATCCGATGGAGTTGATAGCGGAGATCGCGATCACCTTCTGGAGTATCTACATCTACGGCGCGCTGGTGGGTGCCCAGGGCGAGTGGATCGACTCGCAGGCACGACAAGAAGCCGCATTCGAGCAGAATCTCGGAGAACTGCAGCGTTTTCTCAACGAAAATGACGTCCCAAAGGGCCTCAAGCGGCAGGTCAAGGCCTACTACGCGCGGATGTGGAGACGACACCAGGGCAAACCCGAGTTCGCCTCGGTCGCGAACGTCTCGAAGGCCCTCTACGAAGACGTCGTGTTCGCCACCCAGCACGACTTTGCCGCTCAAGTTCGGGTGTTCCGCGCGTTAGACGAAAACTTTTTGCGCGGACTCCTTGTGTGCTTGGACTACGTGGTCTGCTCGGAAGGTGAGGAGATCGTGACCAAAGGGGACATGGACCGCAGCATGTACTTCATCGCCCAGGGGCGGATCTTGGTGCGAATGGATTCGGGCGAGTCCATGCGCGAGCGTGGCGAGTTTTTCGGTGAATTCGCGCTTCTGTACGGAATTTCGCGACTGGAGACGTGCATGGCCCTCAGCGTCGCGGAGCTCTACCGACTCGACCACGAGCCGTACGAGCGGCTACTGCAGGACTTCCCGGGCTACCGACGTCGCAACAAGCTGTCGTGGACGGCGCCTGCCCCTCAAAACCACTCGATGCTTCGAGCCAACAACTACGCCGGGAAGCGAAAAAACACGGCGACGACCATCATCGGGGCGGCCCCCATCCTCGCTCAGAGAGTGAGCGTGCGCAACTTGGACGCGGTGACGACCCAGAACATCGAGAACGAGGTGCCGCACACGTACGTGTACAAGTCGACGATGGAGATGATGGCTCAGCTGCACACGATGCACCCGGAGGAGGCCAAGCAGTTGATTCTCAAAGTTCGAGCAGGCTCGCGCAAGCGGCTCAGTAGGGACATCGCCCAGGACCAGTACGACGACGACGACGGAATGGCCTAGAGGGTAACATGAATTTTAAGTAAGAAATGGACGCGAGTCGTCGGATTCAAGTCGAGATCGAAACTCACCACCTGACGTCCACGCATGGCCGTCGGTAGATAGATATCAATACACAGCCACCGCGTTCAATGTACGAATTATCATTAAAAAAAATCATTCGCTAACGACACTGTCGAGAACACTACGGTGGCTACCGGTAGCTACGAGAAGAAGGGCGAATGATGAGGAGATACCTCCTCATCGCGAAATGTATCATCAACTTCTTGCTTATGGACCGAAACCGCTCCGAGCACGTTCGAGAACCACGAAGAGGTCAAGGGAGAAGGTCGGGTTCGGGAATCGAGCACGCGAATATGGACTGCGTGGAATGTTTGCCCCAGGAGGCAGGCCCAGCAGCTCACGTGAGTCGAATGTCACCAATGTCCGAGGCCCAACCACCGGCTCGGGGACTAGGTCGGGCAATGGGAGCGCTTCATTCTGAGCGTCTCGCTCCACCGTGTACATTTTGTACTCGGCAGTCCCCACGCCATCGGTGATCGATACGCACAGAATGTAGCGCACTCCAGGAAACCTGGCCCATTCCCCAGCCTTCCAGTCCAGAAATCCCGCTTGATCTCCCCAGCCACGCGATTTCCCAACCTCGACTATCAGTGTACGCCAAGACCTATAGTCTTGAACCCCAGCGGGCAACGGAGCTTCTATTTCTTGCCTTGGGCCAAAGCTCGAGTCGGCCTCATAGTCGGGTAGCGTCAGGATGGCCGAAGAGCAGCAGGGCTTCAGATACGCGAGGAAGCCACGCTTGTTGGTCGCATAAATCTTGAAGTTTTCATTGAAGCATTCGTGCTCTTGACTCGGTACCTCAACGATGTAGATCGTCCCTTCAATCCACTCCATCCACTTCGATCTGAGCGCCTGGTCCTCGCTGTCCAGGTACTCTCTCAACTCGTCCTGTGTTGCCGTGCAAACGGGGATGATAGGCGACTCTTGTTCGCGGGTCCAGTCCACTCCGGCGACTTCGCGGTTGATACGGGTCACAGCCATTTTACGCCGTCGGCTTTGGGTTGGGTACTGCGACTTCTCCGTCTCCGACGACAACGCTCGTGTGGCTGGGACAGGGCGAGCTGCTACGGGTTGGGCAAATTGAAGAGTGTAGCAAGGTTGTTGTAAAGCAAGCCACCAATACCGTGTTGGCTCGCCAAGGGCGGAAGGATCATACAACCCAGACATGACAAGCGCGTTCACCGGAACCCATCCACCTGATTCGCAAGCGGATCCAAGCTGGGCCAGGGCAGCACACATGTATTCCTCGTTACGTCACAATGTGTAGCGACTCGCTGTTCGCCGTTTTAACCCACGGCACCCACTACTGGGGTGAATCACCACTGCTATTGAAACTAAAAAAAAGATCACAGTTTGTGTGGTCTAAGTCTGTGGTACTGCTGCTGCACTACCCTATACTTGTTGGTTTCAAGTTCAACAGGGTGACACCTGCTCCAATCCTGTGATCCTTTGGAGGTGCATTGAGCCAGGAAGATGCCTGCCTACCAATACCGCTATATGGATGCGTAAAACCATTCACTGAAATGAAACAAAGGCAATGAATGGACCATCGAGCGCTAGCTCTATTGTTGGCCAATCCGAAGATAGGAATGTGTAGCGGCATCTTCGCATGCACTGACGCCAACGGATGCAACAAAACGCACTGTGGAAGACTGGCAAACCACATTCGTGTTCATTATGCTGTATGGCTGACAAAACTAACAGAAATAGGGATCGCAATAACGAAGGCCGCAGATTCAGGAATATCTATAGTACGTGGGCGTCTAACTTCTCGGCATCTTGTCCAGTTCTAACGCGTGGAAAACTCACCCGCCAACAAAGGTCATTCGCTAACTTCGCCCGCCGCAGCCAAGCCAAGGCCCCCCCCCGCCCCCCAACCGACGCAATCCAAGCAAAATGAAGATCATCCACACGCTCAGCATCACTGTCGGTGTCCTCATGGGAGCCACAAGGACCAATGCTGCCATTGCTACGACCGCTGCCGAGATCGATGCATACTATGACAAGAACGACACGAGCTGTACTGGCGTCCCGGTATTCGTCCGCATTTTCCCGACGTGTGGAACATCGACAACCGAAGACGAGGTCGTTTGTGACAAGACAGATGCAAGCAAGACCGCGTTTTGCGCCCCCAATCGGGCTGAGTATCTCGGAGAGGCAAATCCATACGTGGTTGTCGAATATTATGACGACGCCAACTGCACGACGTTGGGTTGGTGTTCTCTCGCATTTCTTGCTGATGGGAGATGCCACGAATACGAGTTCGCCCGCGGTGACGTCCAACTCACAACAGTCGACAAGGACGGCAGGGTTACCAGCTACGACGGATGCAATTCTTCTACCCCAATAGAATTCGAGCAACCCGCAGCGAGCTTCAACACTGGTGAATGCATTCCAGACGCAGAAGGATCCAGCGCAAAATATTATTCTGTCGGTGAACTAAAACCGACAAATACAAGCTCAAGTGGGGATGCGAGAGGGTCGACGAGTGCAACAGACGCTCCTTCCACCACAACTACTACTCCGACGACAAACACAACAGCCTCAGTCTCGACTTCTTCGGCGACGTCAACTCCGGTTCTTTGCTCGTTTGTCCTTCTACTTGTCAGCACGGTGCTGTCGATTGTAGCGGCGCGTTGATCTGAGCAACTGGTTCTCACTTAGCTCGTCTGCGACTGCATACTTGTCTTTCTCAGCTAATAAATTGGTTTCAAATTTATCGGTACAGTCACCGCTCCGTGATGTATTAGGGAAGATGTCCACCAACGCCCCTTGAATCCCTTCTCGACGAGCAAATGATGACAGAGGCTTCTTGGATGAGTAAGATCAGCGGGCCTTCAGGTAGACTATTTTACTTACGCGAAATATTTTAGCTTGTATTTTTGGAAGCGCAAAAAAGTAAAAACGCGCACTGTGAAAGATTGATGCAAAACAACGTGACGGTCTAGCGGCGCCACGCAGTCTTTCCCCAACTCGACAAAGCGAATGGAGGCAACGAGGCGAGAACGCCGACTTCTGGATGAGTACCGAGTCTGGTATAAAACAAATACGATATGTGCCGACAACGAATCCTAAAAAATAACGTTTGTTAACGGCACTCTGTTGTGCACACCATGGTGGCTACCGATAGCTGCGAGAAGAAGAACGAATGTTGAGAAAATACCACCGCATCGCGAAATGGACCATCAACTTCTTGTACATGGACCGAAACCCTTCGAAGAGGTCAAGGGAGAAGGTCGGTTCCGGGAATCGAACACGCGAATATGGGCTACGTGGAATGTTTGCCCCGGGAGGCAGGCCCAGCAGTTCACGTGAGTCGAACGTCACTCATGTACGAGGCCCAACCACCAGCACGGGGACAAGGTCGGGCAACGGGAGAGCTTCATTCTGAGCGTCTCGCTCCACCGTGTACATTTTGTACTGGGCAGTCGCCAAGCCATCTGTGATCGACACTCACAGGATGTAGCGCACTCCTGGAAACCTGGCCCATTCCCCAGCCTTCCAGTCCAGAAATCCCGCTTGATCTCCCCAGTCACGCGATTTCCCAACCTCGACTATCAGTGTACGCCAAGACCTATAGTCTTGAACCCCAGGTGGCAACGGAGCCCCTGTTTCTTGCATTGGACCAAAACTAGAGTCAGCTTCGTAGTCGGGTAGCCTGGGATAACCTGGGATGACCGAAGAGCCACATGACATCAGATACGCGAGGAAACCACGCTTGTTGCCAACATAAATCTTGAAGTTTTCATTGAAGTACTCGTGTTCTCTGAAATTTATTTCAGAGCTAAGGAGGGATGTCCTTTTGTTCAGAACACTATGACCTCGTAATTTATGGGTGATCGATTCTATTAGGTTATAGAGGTTTAGTACAAAACCTATGTACGTACTCTACAGATACTTTCATGAATCATAATACCCTCTGAATACGATAAATTACTGGGATGTTGCTTGTAACGTCCACCTCGTTTAGGTACGAGTTTTGAAGGTTGCGCGAAGGGATCATCCGTTGTGCGGTGACATGATATCACTGACATCGCTCCGGCATCTCCGTCTAGAGCACTTCTTAAATACGTACGAGTAGCCTACACGTGTAGCCATATCAAATGCATAGACTAATTTATATATAGGTTAGCTTTTACTGAGATAGCAAGTAGTGGTAAGGTATGCTGCTACACTGTACTTCGTTTGCGTGGTGCGTCCCTCCCCCAAAGCGCATTTAGCACTTATTTGGGACTTTACTTGCATTTGAAGTACAGGTGACTGGCACGATGCAGATGCACCATCTGCGAAGCAGGCGCACCAGATGCTCCTCTTGTTCAATGGTATGTGAACACGAATCAAATCTCATCAATGCGGTAAGTTGAGCTTTATTGCCGTCATACAAATAACCGTTTTAAAAACCTTATAATGTATGAAGAAATGTAAAACCACTGGCGAACTTCCTAAATTTCAGAGCTTCTTCGCGCGCGACTTTGTTCTCGACTCGGTACCTCAATGATATAGATCGTCCCTTCAATCCACTCCATCCACTTCGATCTGAGCGCCTGGTCCTCACTGTCCAGGTACTCTCTCCACTCGTCCTGTGTTGCCGTGCGAACGGGGATGATAGACGACTCGCGTTCGCGGGTCCAGTCCACTCCGGCGACTTCGCGTTGATACGGGTCACAGCCATTTTACTGCGTCGGCTTTGGGTTGGGTATATTGTTTATATTAATTATTGAATTGATTAATTACTTTACTAATTGTAATATTTATGTTATTATTTCTTGCTAGGAGCAAAACGTTTTCGCGTCCATCGCATGTATGACACCGTACATGTCGATGAGATGTGGTTCAAGGCAAACGCTAAATACTACTTAGCCAAAGACGAGGATGTGCCATATCGATCCAGTCCAAACAAAAGGTACCTCGGAAAGGTAATGTTCTTGGCTGCTGTTGCCAGACCTCGCTATGACTTTGAGAAGAAGTGCTATTTCGATGGCAAAATAGGCATTTGGCCTATTGAAGAGCAGGCCGTGGCCCAATGCGCGTCAAAGAACCGAGCTAAAGGGGCTCCGATTACAAAAAATGTCTCTATGACACGCGCTGTATACACCAAGATGCTGCGCGAGAAGGTATTCCCCGCCATTCGAAAGAAATGGCCCGGTAAGTTGAGCTGAAGTGATTATGGTGCTAGAAGTTGCCTAGATGTTGCTTACTGTACTTACGTTTGATGTATGTTGCTGTAATGTTGCAGGAAGAAAGACTACGACAATTATGGTGCAACAGGACAATTCTGGCCCCCATGTGCAAGATGACAATGCCGACATTCTTGAGGCTGGCCTGGAGGGTGGATGGGATATCCAAATGGTCAGCCAACCTCCGCGCTCGCCAGATATGAACGTTTTAGACCTCGGGTACTTTCAATCGTTGCAGTCGCTGCAATACAAGACCCCTACGTTCGACACGGACGGCCTGATCGCAGCGGTGAAGTCCTCGTTTGCAAAGGTTAGCTACCATACTTTAGACAAGTGTTTTTAACGCTAAAGAAAGTATTAGGTATGGTTATTGCGTGCAAGGGGGGGGGGCAATAACTACAGCCTTCCTCGTGTTCGCAAGTTCCACATGCGCAATGGCACCTCGCCAATAGCGCTGCCTGTCGACGACAGTGTTGTTGCTGAAGGGTACAGACATTTAAGCCAATCACAACGTACGACCTAATTTTCTGCAGCCGTAACAATAAATCGTCACCTTATTCGTAACTACACTATGATTGGGTAATTTAGCCCTAACCCGCTTTCACTCCTTGTGCGATATCGCTATATCGGAGAGTAAAACCTCGTTTAGGCTAGATCAATTTGGAGGCCTATAACGCATTATATGGGCTATTCCTTTGTATAGCGGTGTTGCCAATCTAGTCCTAGGGCTTGTGTAAAAGTGCGGTGAATTATCGCTAAAAATTGACAGAATTGCGACATTTAACCTTACGCCCCCCTCACAGCTATCAGGGAATAGCTCGATTACCATTGCAAAGACACCGCGTTTGGGCCACCTAGCACGGCAGAGGCATGCGTTTATCGTGAGCTCTTGATTGGTGTGCTCTGTGTTTTCTAACTCTATATACTTCGCGTGCTATGTCAATAATATCCTAATGGTCATTTTACGGTGGACCAGAGAAGTATTTTTTTGCGGCGCGGGTGAAGTTGAAGAGGCTAATCCATGGGAGAAGGCGAAGCCACGCGCTTCGATGCTCACACTCGTGCTGGGGCATATGGTGTGTCAGGGCCGCGTGTGCCTAGACGCGAGAATACCAGCGGCGCGTCGGCGCAGCCAAACCAAGGCGGCAATGGTGTGTCTGACCTGACCAATTCGGCTCATGGCGCCGATATCAGCGACAACTCTGCTACCCGACATTACCACGCATCCCAGTTGGAGAAACCATCTTCTGACAAACGTTATCCAGGCCAGCGGCAGAACAATTTGCCTAGCGGGGATGGGTGTGTTGCGCAGGAAGCTTTGATGTAGAAACTAGCAAAACGAAAGCTTCGTGTTGCTGCAAACTTAAATTGGGGTACTCAATTAAATCTATTCTGATTGGCTATAAATCGTTTTGCTCAAGAGCTGGGAAACGCAACTTCTTCTTGTTGCTGCACAATTAACTACCGCTATTCACGTATTTACGTTGGTTATACAAAGTCGCGCGGGGCACGATGAAGCTCTGAAATTTAGGTACCGTTTATAGGTAGAGATGGCGCGGCGGTGGTCGCAAACATGATCAAGGTGTAAAAGGCGCAGGGCTCGCGAAGACGTGAATTACTTGAGAAACTAACTAGAGGGTTGGGCTGGTAGCGCTGGTCGCACGGCATAACGTTCTTGTAATGCTACATTTGCATGAAATTGTGCATCTCCTGCGCCTGCTTCGCAGCCTCAGTATCTGCACGCGACATACTATATACAGTGTGTCATATAGTACTTTGAAGTAGTTCCATCATGTGCATCATGCCAATTGCTGAAACCATCATTCAATCGGGGAACCAGAGCCTCTCTCCGGAGGGTGTGATTCATCAACACCGGGCGTGAGCGCTTCGCTCGGCGATGACTCGGCGGCAAGTAGTAGCGTGATAATCTTGGCGATGGTGGTCAGCGTCGGCTGCACCATCACCTCGTGTGTGTGCACACATCCCCACTTCAACCTTGAGACCATCACTCTCTACTCGTTGCAACGATTAGAACTAGGTCGTCTGTGACTTACGCTGGGAATACCACTTTTTTCTTTGTGGTTGTTGGGAAGCGTATATTGTGAAGGTGTGTGTGGGGGGGGGGGGGGGGGGAGTGGGCGAGCTCGTGCACGCCCCGAACGCAGCGAAGCCGCGTTCTACACGGATCATAAGTTTCCGGATAAACTCAGGGGGCACTGGAAAATGCGCGAGAATGATGCAGCTTGAATTTATGCATCTACACCAGCATGGCGTGGTGCCACTCGCTTTACATCAAATGTGCTTTTCACTTCCTACTGGTGAAAGAGCGCTAGAATGCTCCAACTTAGATTGGTTGTCACAGAGCGTCAGGCTGTCCGCCGAACCAGCCTTGACTTGGTGCTGATGCGAAACTTGAACATGGCGACAAGCTCAATGTGCTTACTGGCAGTGGTAAGCTGAGAGTATATAATGCACGGGTGACATTCTCAACAAGTATTCGAAAGTTATTGGCAGCTACGCGGTAACTGAAGCTGCTCAGTTCAAGGACGCGAGCGGCAATTTTGGTGTCGGTGCACGACCAATGGCAGTTTTACAGAAGCTCGGGCACAAAAACGCTTCCGGCTGGTTCGTCTAGGTTGGGTGTCGCGACAGAAGCGAAGTAGTTGCCCTCGGCCAACACATACCCGCCCGTTGCCACGTCAAACGCGCGGTCAGAGTTTTCGGAGAAGAAATTGTTGGCGACATGGACAACAGAAGTCTCGACGTCGTGGCCTCCAATCTTGGGCGATCGGCCCGATGTATGGTGGATGTAGTTTCCGAGTAAGCTTAGCTCGGTCTTCCTTCCCAAAATCAGGAAGCCCCAGTAGTGGTGCCGTCGCACGAAGCCGAGAACTTGGTGTTGCCATCGAAATCCGAGTTGCTGATGGTGACACCCGTCGCCCCGGAAAAATGAACCACCACCATCTGCCGACCGATATTTGAAATCTTCACGTGGTCGATCCAGATGTTTTTCGGAGCTTCGCCGTTGCCACCGATAGAGATGGCGTCGCCACTCCACACCAAATGCGGGTTCAAATTGGTGATGTGGATGTTCTGAATGATCACGTTGCTGCCTTCGATGACGAGGCATTTGCCGTTGAGGACGCCCTTTGTGCCTTCGCCCACCAGCGCCTTGTCAGTGGCTGCCGTCAGAGGTGTTTTCGGTGCGTTATCGTACGTCACCTGGATAGAGATACCGCCGCTGTCACAGCCTCCTGTCTGCTGCATGGTTGAGTCACAGACCTGGAGAATCGCATCATGTCACTTTAAGCCGTTATTCTTGGCGAGACACTGCTGGTTGTTCGTCGGCCGTTGTGCTAGCACAGCATGAACTCACTGCCGCCGTTTCAATTAATTCAGGCACTGCACCTGGAGTTGCCGCGGGAACTACAGGCGGGGGAGGCGTCCATTTCTATCATGCTGCTCTGCACTCCCGAGTGCCAGGTTGCACGAATGTTAACGAATGTTGGCTGAAAGTTGACTGAGGTTACGCTTACGCGCACGCAGCACCGTGGAATTAATCCGTCCTCACATGGTACTACCTTCGCGCAACCCGCATGTCTATTAGAATTTCGTACTTATACGGGAGGGCGACGACACAGGCAACACGCACGTAATATATAACATAGTAGGGGTATTGACTTTCTGAAGACTGACAAATTCCTTATCACTTACATTGAGTCAAGACTCTTTTAATAGTACCCACAAAACGGTACATAAATTACTAAGAGATCAAATTATGGAAAATGGCACGGTCAGTGGGATCGTGTCTTTGCTCTGAAATAAATTTCAGAGAATTTGGGGTATCCTGTTAATACGCCGGCGAATCGGCTTATGCTTTCCACCGTCTGCCTGTTCTCTATAAAATGCAAGACGAGCGTCATCCTGGGGCATATGTGGCACACACGAAACAAAAGTATAAAACTTCAAGTAAAATAGTTCGATAATCCCAAAAATCGCATGCTTTCTCGACATACACGCAAATAATATTTATAATGTTTTTGCATTGGAATAGTGAGCTAATTGAGTAGGATTTACGATTCCCGAGATGATGGGAAAACGTTAGGTACGATGATGACGGCCACATATCTTAGCGAATAACAGAAGTAGATGCCACCTCAAAATAAACGCAGTATATATTATATCTACTACATTATGGAAATTCCTCTCCCATCGAGCAGAGTCGTAGCGTGACATTCCATTCACATGGAGAGTCTGGAGCCGCTGCTGGAGCTCGAGCTCTCGTCCGTGTACAAGAATATGGCGAGGCCCAAGATATTGCCCAGCGCCGACGCCGATTCACACACGGCATTAGTGATGGTGATTACGGATTCGCTCGTTGCTGAGATACCCGTAAACGTTGAAAGCTCCACATGAAATCACTGCTGGCGTGAGGTTGTCGTCTGTGCGCGAGAGCTTTACTGTACATGTACAATGTGTTGCCATTCCCAAACCAGCCTCATGGCCAGAACGCCCTCCTCATCGCGTCCGAAATCGCCAATGCGCCTGGGTTACATTCTCCTGGTAGTTGTCGCCTTCGCCATCCAGGGCTTCGCTGTCGCCGATAACGCCTTTGATCATGAAAACGCAGTACCAAGAGACAGCCGCAGCCTCAGAAGCAGCAGCAAAGCGGAAGCCGGAGTTGATACGACCAATACTGAGACCGAAGAGAGAATGAAGTTTCCGGGCATCCCCAAAGTGAACCTATTTTCCAAGAAAGAGTCTAGCGTGATCAAGAATTTGAAGGAGCATTCTGCCCTGACCACGAGGCTGAACAGCAATCCTTCGCTTCACAAGTATCTCGAGAAAAATCCTCAGCTTGTTAAAACCTTTGAAAACTTGCAAAAGGACGCGGCTGTAATGGAGAGGCTGAATACTCTGGAGAAGAGCCCTTCCATAAACAAACTCAAGACCGTGATCAACAAGAATCCTAGTTCGCTCACTGAAGAAAGCGTGAAGAAGCTTGGTGCGATCGTGCAGAAACCTTCCCGTAAAATGAGCGAGGGGACTGGAGGGCCTTTACTCATATTGGGTTTGATGCTGTTGGTGATTCTTGGCGCTACGATTACACTGGCTATAACCGGGGATTTAAGACTTTAACTGGTGTCCGTCCTTGTCACTAAGATGAGTGCGAGTTTTACTCTTGATATTAATATCATCATCTTTAGATAATGCGCTGGAATCCACGCGATATGTTTCAGCTTGCTCCTACCCGAACTGCTTTACCGACAAGTAGTGCACTTTACGTCGGATGATTCAGTTCTGAGGTACTTAGTGGACAAGCTTAAAATCAACGAACTATCGGTGCGATCTAGCTGCGGCGACAAATACATGATCAGGGTTGCTAAGCGCGGTTAACTACTGTACCTCGACATTGCGGCATTTGTTCAGTCGTAACAAAATAAAACTAGAGATTCTCGCCGGCTCGAGTCCCCCAGGCATAGAGGACTTGGCACTCGGTAGTCGATTCGACCACATCCCCACTGTCTATTTTGTCGTCGTATACTTTCAAACTTTCACACGATGCATCTGTCAACGGAGATTTCTGTCGGAATTCCGTCATGTCGCTTCGATCCGAGCCTCAGATCGTTGCTTTGGGCATCGATTCCCCTTGAGTGGATACGCCCGTTGCACTACCAAGACTCTAGTTACAGGTCTCGCTTGACTCGAAACAATCAGTTGGACAATGGGAGAGGGCTGTTTATTTCGGAGACGAAGGAGTTTCTCATGTTGCTAAATGCCCAAGACCATTTATAGGAGGCCCACCACCAACTACCTAACCGGCGCCTTGAGTCTCTCTGCATCACGTTCCAAAACTGACGATCACAGCCCGCGCTTGCGAACAAACTTCCCATTTGGAACTCAAGACATCGGGACAGTTTGGTAGCTGGCTGATGGCATGACGCGGAACAAAATCCTCCCAACCGGTGCTCAACACGAGTTGGCACCAAAGGGGAACACACCAGTCGTAGCCAGTGGCGGTCCCCCCTCCGAAGTGATTCCTATCCAGTTGAAACGAGTCCCAAGTGGACGACCGCTGCGTCGAGTCGAACGCTTTCGCCTCCTGCGGCCATTCGCCGAGGTTTACTATCGATTGTCTTGGACCACGAGACACACGATCCACGTGGTCGTGAATTTGTACGTCATCGTGTACATTTTCCTGACGGTGCCCTTCCGAATCGCCTTTTACTACGACCCCTACCATTCAAGAGACGAGCAGAGTGTCCGTCGGTGGACAGAAGAACTCTCCGCATTTGCGGTCGCAGACGGGATAGCGGACCTCATGGGGTTCTTCCAGTTCCTGGCCTTTTATCGAGTGTGGAGGAACACGTTTGAGAAGATGAAGAGTTCGGCTCGATCGGAGGTCGTGAAGAAACCTCCAACCGATTCCACAACAATTAGCCCTAGGAACCTATTCATCCGGTCGTCTTCGTTTCGCAAGCGCCGGGGGAAAACCAAGTGGACGATCGCAACGATCGAGTCGCACTCCTCCATGACGGACGGAGTAGCAGAGAGTTTCCTCGCTCAGCGAAAGCGCTTGTTCGCCCGCAGTGTCGAATTCGTTTTCGAGATAATCGCGATACTTCCACTGGAGCTCGTCCCGCTAGCATGGGGAAACTTCAACGCGCTACACCTCGTTCGGGTCACCAAGTTGTGTCGACTTTACCGACTACGTCGCTATCTCGCGCGAATCGCGAAGATTTACGCGGATCGAGCGTGGGTCCAGCACTTGTCTTCTTCTGGAGTTGATAGCCTCGTTTGTACCATTGGTGTCTGTGCTGGACTCTGCCACTGGGTAGCCTGCGGATACATGTTAATTGCCCATGCTCAGTGTGGCATCACCCTGACAGCGTGCGATGAGAACGTGGAGACTAGTTGGGTTGTTCGCGATCGACTTTTCGGCGCGTCGGTGGCTAGAAAATACGGCAGGACGTTGTATTGGGCTT
Organism: Phytophthora europaea; assembly: GCA_030463285.1. Taxonomy (NCBI): domain Eukaryota; phylum Oomycota; class Peronosporomycetes; order Peronosporales; family Peronosporaceae; genus Phytophthora; species Phytophthora europaea. Next base: position 8,489 of record JAHQIV010000051.1, on the reverse strand, counting down.
CGCGGACACTCGTGTTGCTCGGGTATGACGACGTGACGCCTGTGTCAAATGCAGAGACGATCTACGCAGTAGTGGTGACGCTCGTCGGCGCGCTGTTTGGCTCGTCGTTGCTAGCCAACTTTCTCTTCCTCTTCCGATTCCGCAATGCTCGATACGCTGCGTACTCGGCGCACGTAGACAATGCTCGAGAATATATGCGGCTGCAGAACATCCCGAGGGCGGTGAGGCGTCAAGTTACCGCTTACTACAACTACGCGTGGAGTACCCACCACAGCCTGGACAGCGAGGAAGCACTCGAGCTCATGCCGAAACACCTGCAGTCCAAAGTCGTCTCGACTCTCAAGGCCAGTCGCATCAAGCAGGTGTGTTTTCTGACGAAAGAGAGCGTGGAGTTCACCAACATGCTCGCTCTCGCTCTCGTCCGTCGAATCTACTCCCCCGAAGACCACATCATCGAGCCCAAAGCCAACGCAGGAATGTTCTTTGTAATTCGCGGTAAAGTGGTCATTGCAGCTTTCGACGGCTCCAAACCGAGCGAATGTCAAGAAGGAGATTTCTTTGCGGATATGTGTTTGTTGTATCCGGAGCAGTTCGATCAAAAGGCCGTCGCGAAAACATTCTGCGAGGTCTACGTCCTCGCTAAAGCGAAATTTGACGAAGCCATTACGCAATTTTATCGCGGAAGTGAAGCTGAAGTGCGCTCCCGAATGGCTGAGACGCTGGAAAAATACTCGATGCAACTTCATAAGATGAAGAAGTTGCTGGGACTGCGTGGCGCACACGAAAGCGGGAGTAGGAAGAGCTCAATGGGAGGGAGTTCACATAGTGTGATGGCCGAAGATGTGAACTCTCATGACAGTCGACGCGGCGCAAGTTGGCGACTTTCTGGCTCGTCATTTTGCATGCACTGGAACGCAGCGCGTCTGCTAGCTATCATCTATGTCGCCTTCGAGGTGCCTTATTTCGGAGTATTTATCTCGATGAGCGGGAAGAAGCAGATTTTCATGATTCAGCCTGAACTGGGGCTTCGTTTCATGCTCACGCTTTTGGTCGAGGGGCTCTTCGGGCTCGACCTTGTTCTACGGTCTCGGTTCTTTGCTTATATGGACCCAGACGTGATGTTTAACGTAATGCAGCCGAGCCTGATCTTCGCGGCGTACAAAAAGAAAGGCTTTTATTTGGATTTACTGGCATGGGTCCCTGTTGGGCTCGTTCTTGACTCTATGTCTATCGAAATAATGCAAGGATACTCGACACTCTTTCGGCTGCTTCGGTTGTTGCGTATTCGGTGGATCCCAAGTCTTCTTCAGGATCTAAGCGACTTCTACGGCACGAGCTCCAAGGTGCATCTCGTCGTGTCTCTAGTGCTCGGTGTCACGCTAATGCTGCACTTCGTTGGTTGCATCTGGTTCGAAATGACGTTCCTCTCTCACGAAGATCCAAGCATCCCACTCAGCTCTGTCATGTCGAATTTTACCGAGTCGCAGTGTCTTCACGAAGCTACTCGGTTTCAAAATTGTTCCTGGGTAAAATTCGACTGCTACGTGCACATTGGGACAGTCTTCCCACGAGAAAACCCACAGTCGATGTACCGGGCATCATTTGCTTATTTGCGGTCTGTGTATTGGGCAATCGTCACTTTGACGGCAGTTGGATACGGTGACATTGTGGCCTACTCGACAGCGGAGAGCTACTTTGCTGCTTGGTGGATTTTCGTCGGAGGAATCATCAATTTTGGGGTCGTCGGCGCCATGTCCAGTACCATTTCCAACGTGCTGGCCACGCACCACCACCACATGGAGAAACTCAACACACTCAACACCGTCTTGGAGCGAATGGCGATTTCGGAGAAGCTAAGTAGCGATATCCGGCGCTTCTATCACCACCAGTTCACCGGCCGCAAGAAGACGTACGAATCCGAGCTACTATCGCACTTGCCGGATCAGCTCTGCTACGAGATATCTTCACTGCTGCACTCGGATTCGGTGAAGAGTGTGGCGCTGTTTGATTCGGCCAGCCTCGAGTTCCTGAAAGAAGTAACCGGGAAATTCCGCCATCGGAGCTACCAAAACGGCGAAACGATTTGCTTCGAGGGGGACAGTTGCCGCGAATTATTTGTACTGCTACAGGGCAGCAAGATTAACGTGTTTTCCCGGCCACGTCGAGTACCAGTTCGCGCGCTGCATGGCGGCGATAGCTACGCGGTGGCCGAGTTTTTGTTGAGACGGCCATATTGTGCGACGCTCATAGCTGCCTCTCGTGTGCATGCGTCCGTCATGACTCGAGAGCAGTTTGATGTTATCCAACGTAAGTTTTGCGACGATGTGAATGATATGAAGGGGGAAGCCGAGGCACTCTGCACTCTAGAACAAAAACGCCTTCAGAAAATTGCTGCAAATTTGGAGAAGCTCAAATTGCAGCCTCACAGTATGCAAACGCCGAGTCTTTTCTATCAGCGAGAAAGCGCAATTATTCCAAACCGAGGCCACTCTCAAACTTTTCTCAACGCCGCCACCATTCGGCGCGGCTTCAAGGCTCTGTGGACGACGCTCATTTCGATTTGGAACGTGTACAATGCCGCTTTTGTCATCTTCCGCATCTGCTTCAACTCGCACCTTCATTTTTCGAGCAGGATCAATACTGCGATCTTGATAGCCGACCTCAGTTGTGACGTATTTTTCGCAGTGGATATCTATCTACGCCTCTACTACTTTTGCAGCTCGGAGCCTGGTATCGAAAACCTTTTGGACCGGAAAGACATCAACAGACACTACTTCCGCAGCGCCGCCTTCAAGTGGGACCTCGTCGCGTCGTTGCCGATGTACACCCCTTTTCGGAGCGGATCGTTGACCGCGAGTCTCTGTCGATTGCCACGACTCATTCGCTGTGTGGACCTCTGGAGATATTTGGACGATGTTATCGTGCAAATCCAGCAGCACTTCGCGACGCATAACGTGTCGGCTTACTTGAGTCCCGCCAAGTTGATGATCATCCTTGGACTGGTAGCGCACTATGTTGGTTGCATCTTTTTCTTGATCTCCGAGCACGAGTGTGGCCAGGTGGAGACTTGCTGGATGGCGCACGACCATTTATTGCACGAGTATAACCACTCCGTCCCGATGCTTTACGCAAAGTCGTTCTATTGGGCCATTACCACGCTCTTGCTGGTGGGGTCACGTGAGATCGTTCCGCGCGACGCGTTAGGGACGGTCTGGACAGGCTTCACGTGCTTATGTTGTACGTTTATCATCGGCCACATCGTGGGCGAGATTTCCGAGCTCATCCTCGAACTTGGTAAAGAAACCAAGCAGTACAAAAGTCGGATTGCAAACTTTGGGAATTTCGCGAAAGTTCATGACCTCCCGACCAGTCTACGGGAACGTGTGGGGTTCTTTTTTCAGGAACATTTTGAGCATACTAAAGGTAGTGAGCTTCAGAAGACTTTGGATGATCTGTCCGTTAACCTTCGGCTCAAACTCATGCTGGAGATTTACGGCCGCGCGATCGCAAATCTGCCTATTTGTCGCTTTCTGACTTCAGCGCAGGTAAACAACCTCGTATTGAGACTAAGGCCGGAGTATTTCATCCCCGGCGACAATATTCTGGTAGAAGGCACCTTTGGTAACCGACTGTACACACTACGCAAAGGACTGGCAGCAGCATATTGGACAAAGTCTGTGTCCAGCATCGCTGTCTTGATGGAAGGCGCTTTCTTTGGGGAAATCGCCTTCTTTCTCCCGAACCAACGCCGACTCGCGACTGTGCGGTCAACTACGTTCTGTGAAGTGCTGTTTGTGTCGAAGCACGACTGGCAAGAGCTGTGGACAACCAGCGGCAACGCGTCCGACAACCAGATCCAGAAGCACGCGCTGCACGCGATTCTTGGGTGGGTCAGCAGCCGACTCCAGCGGTACCAGCATGCAAATTTACGTATCGCAGGGCGAGCGAAGCGATTGCTTGTATCAAGTAGTGACCCGATTGCAGGCAATCCGACAGCAGAGATCCTAACTTCGATCACTACGAGAAACAAAATCATTAACGGGATCGTTCGAACGGGGACCCCACCACGTAAGCCGTCGAAAACGGACCTTCGGCGATTGTTTACATCCCCTGAAGTGCAACTTCTCGAGAAGAAAGCCGAGTACCTTCTCATGAAGACCGAGGAGTGTGTGAACACGTTCGGCCCGGAGATCTCGAGGGCGAACTACCGCAAGTCGTCGATACTCGACATCGTGCGTAGTTCCTTGACGATTTCCGTCCGCACCTCACTCCGAACCTCGTCTCGGAATCGAGATGGTGCGACCTCAACGAACGGCCTGTGGCACAGCGCGAACGCGGACGCTTCGTTGCTAGTTGGTGACAGCAGAATCTCCGACATCCGCGTACTTCAATTCATTGTGGACCTCAATCCAATCAACAAACACGTACGTGACAATTTAGGCAAAGCTGGTATACGCGCCGTTGAGGAAGAGTGCTGGGCTCGTTGCAGACAACTAGCAGAAGCCCAACATGTTGTTAGCAAGTTGCTCGAGCTCCTGCTTCCGTCCGAATCTGCCACTGGTCCGCACCGTTTACGGGCTCGATCCCCATCTGGAAGACGGAGAGTGAGGCGATCCTGGCTGAGGAGGAAATCTCCTCAGAGTACAGGGTTTGAGGCTCTCGATATGGCTCCACCGATGAGGAATGAAGTCAAGAAATCAACCGAAATCACAAAGCTCGCGGTGCTTTCGGAGGAGTTAAGTAGTGCACGACGACGGAGATTGTCGGTAGCTGCGTCTCCAGACCAGCGTCGGATGGCTGCGTCGTCCAAAACAGAGCTAGTAGCTGTCCTCATGCGGATGACGAGGTGCTATTCGCTGCCAGTGATAGAAACCGGGTTCTTTGGGGACCACGCTCGGAAGTTGTCTCGACTGGGCGCGAAACACGCCGGTGTGGGCATTGATTTCGACATCATCCAGCGTTGTCAAAGACCGCAATACGTCACGCAGCTCGTTTGGTACCATCGTTATCGAGAATGGAGAAGAAGCTTGCGTTCGGCCTCCGTATCGCCCCAGATCAAAGGCCCAAGGTTACCGATTTCGATTCTGTCTCCACCCAAGACAAACAAACGGAATGCGTTGTCCCTGAAAGGTGACATTCAAATCCCCGGGTTCCGTCGCCTTGGCCCCCCACGAGTCGCAGCCATGGGCTCGAGCTTGCAACTTCCAAGCCAGCGAACGCTGTCATCTGCAACGACAGATCTGGAATCCAAGCAGTTTGTTCGACGAGTGAAGGAAGCGGGGAAAGCCTGGGACCTGGTCATGCTCATGGTGTGTATTTACCACCTTATCGTCACTCCGTTTAAGTTGAGCTTCGCCGTCGCTCTCGTGGAGACGCCTCTAAACACCCTGCGTAGGTGGTCAGCTCTGGAACTGTCCATGGATGTGTTCTGCGTTGTCGACGTGGTCTATGAACTGCGCCACGCTTGCATGATGGAGCAAGGCGTCATCTCCGCGGCCTCAAACTCGGGAAAGAATCGTCTTCGGCGGATTTTCGCGACGAATCCGGAGCTTCGAGCGTACGTCGTGGCAATGCTCCCCCTCGAGCTGCTGCTTATCTCGGACAGAATCCGTGTGCCATTCTCTCACTTGCTTGGATTGTCTACCGATGCTTGGTGGTGGGCTTCGCGCTGGATGCTACGAATGAATCGGATGCTGCTGATTCGACGAATCGACCACCTCTCCGAGCAATTTTTACAGTTCGTGATCCACGACCTCAAGTTTTCGGTCAGCGAAGCGCTTCTCTACTTTGCACGAGGCTTGTCCTCGTATCTAGCGACGGGGCATATCCTAGCCTGCATTTGGTTTGGCATCAGCGAGCTGGGGTTCCACTACTATGGTACGTCGTGGCTGTCCACCTCCGGTATGCTCACCTACTTCGCCGAAGGGGACACGGTGCTTGAGCACAGCGGCCGTATGCTCAGTGCGAGCTCGTCGACATTCTACCTAGCGAGTATCTCGCTCTCGCGCAAGTATCTTCGGTCTCTACTGTTCTCGATGGAGTGCATCTCGACGCTCTTCTACGGCGACATCCTGTCCATGAACCCGCTCGAGCTGATCGCGGAGATTGCCATTACACTGTGGAGTATCTACATCTACGGAGCCCTCGTCGGTGCACAGGCCGAGTTTTTAGATGCTCGTGCTCGCCGAGAAGCTGCGTTTGAGCAGAGTTTGGGGGAATTGCAGCACTACGTGGTGCAAAATGGGGTCCCAAAGGCGCTCAAACGGCAGATCAAGGCGTACTACGCGCGGCTGTGGCGCCGTTGTCGTGGTGAGCATGAGTTTGCCGCGGTGTCGGGTGTTTCTCGCGCCTTGTACGAGGACGTGATTTTGACGACACTACGCAACTTCGTCACCCAAGTCCGGTCTTTTCGAGCGCTCGACGAACACTTTTTGCGCGCGCTACTCGTGTGTTTGCAGTACGTCGTGTGCTCTGAGAACGAGGAGGTGTTCGTCGTCGGAGATGTGGACCGGAGCATGTATTTCATCGCTCATGGCCGCATTTTGATCAAGACTGGCTCCAGCGAGTTTGCTCGCGAACGGGGCGACCACTTCGGCGAGTTGGCCTTGCTCTACGGGATTTCACGACTGGAGACGGCGGTTGCTCTCACGGTTAGCGAGTTGTATCGACTGGATCACGAGCCGTACGAGCATTTGCTGCTCGAATTCCCAGAGTACCGGACGCGCAATAAGCTGGCCTGGACGACGGTGGACGACGCTGACCCGGTGGGATCTCAGACGCAAAACCGCTCACAAACAGCACTCGCGTTGCGACCAAGCATCGCGAAAGTGGCGACTACAACCGCCTCAAACGTCGACGCTCGACTGCAGTACTCGTTCGTCTACAGGGCGACAATGAAAATGTTGGCGAACCTGCAGACGCTGCATCCGCTAGAAGCCAAAGACCTCATCCTCAAATGTCGAGAAGCGGCGCGAAGACATTTGCTGCGATGTGCGGGACACAATAGCGGAGACAAGACGTCGGGCAAGTCAGGACAAGGGGGGGAAACCGGCAAACTGCTTCCCATCTTCGAAAAGCGCCGGGCGCTGAGAGCTCAGCAAAAATAAGTGCATACCAGTGAAGTCAAATCACAACTACCAAGGTTGTAGTATAGAAAGCATCGATAAAGAGCTACTTAAGTATGTGTGGAAATAATGAATTGCATTGGGGGTACCTGGGTGGGTGGGTGG
>JAHQIV010000050.1:0-42679 GCA_030463285.1 Phytophthora europaea | reverse complement strand
CGCGTGATTTCCAGACGGCTAGGAGGCTTCAGCTTGAAGGCCTCGTCGGAGTGATCTGCATGTCGACGTTCGACCTCAGCGTTGGCATCGGCTTGAACGAGTTCTTTTCGAGCCTTGGCAATTGCCTTTTGAAGAGCACCACGTTTTTATAGCGCTGTCTAGCCCCCGATCTAAACACAACGAGCTCCTTTCTTAAGTTTGAGATCCACAAAGCGCGAGGTCCTGTCTTAAATGGTTTATTCCAGGAAATATCTGCTGGTTGGCAGACGTAGGTATACCGCGGAGGGATTTTCAGGAGAACTACGTTGATCGAAGCCGCACATTCGAGGACTTCAGGGGTCCAATGCCCACTGAAATCGTCCCAGAGAAGCAGTATATTTTCATCGAGGATTGGTCGATCTCCAAAATGAAACTTCATAAACTTTATCGAGAGTTCAAAGTTCCACCAGGCACACCTGTTACCGTAAATCTGACAATCGTTTGTTGCTTGCATTGCTTTGATTTCTCGTTTCCATAGCGTTTTACCGTAAATCTGACAATCGTTTGTTGCTTGCATTGCTTTGATTTCTCGTTTCCATAGCGTTTCACCAAAGCCATGCCGCAGTGCATCATTCTCAGCTCGTTTGGATGCAGTCTTCGCTAAACGGGTCTTATAAAGAAGAAAAGGCTGATACTTTGCGCCTTCCCAGTCTCCCAAAAGCATAGCGGTTGCCCGGGTCTTCTCTTTATTAGCACATTTGACCTATATTGCCTTAGCCCCCCTCCACTCAGCGATTTTCTGGTTTGGCAAATACTCGAAATTTACGGCTAGTAAACAAGTTAGAAAAGCGTTTTCCAATGAACATCACAACTTGAGCAATATCATACCTGTCTGATGGGCATTGTAGACCTGGACACATTGTTTTTCGACTATTGTTTGCAGCACTAAGGCTTTGAAATCTTTTGCTGCTACTTCGGCGTCCTCTGGTATGGTCTGACCTTGTCGAGTTCTCGCACGAAAGGAAAGCGTGTGTCTTCGAAGAAATAGTTTGATCCAAGTGTCGGACGCACCAAATTTGTCTTCAAGGTCACAGTCGGCAGCAACTTCTTCGGCCTGTAAACGCAGCATTGTTCGTGACACAGGTGCTCCATCCTTGCGAAGAGAATTAATCCACAATACCAATTCCTTCTCCGCCTCACTAGCGAGGACGGTTACATCTCCAAGGTTTCTTAAGTTTTTATGGCTATCGCATGCATCTTGAATGGTGCTCTGTTTCTTTATCCACTTGTTTATCTGCTTCTTCTTAGCTTGTACTTTGGAGGAGGACAGGCTGCCATAGAAGTTTTCAATCGTCTCGTCAAGACTGTAGCCATCATCCCTGTATTTGAGAACATCGAGCTTGTGCGAGTACTCCACTGCCGTACGCTGGTAGGTCTTCCTTTTCTTGCCGAGGCCGGTCGTGCATGGGCGCCCCATGACTGCTGTGGTCTTGGTTGCTGTGGTAATGAACAAGACAATCTTTTACAAACGCAAAAGCCTAAAAATAGCAGCGACTCATCTCGCAGTAATGCAACCATCTGGTTCGAAATGCACGCATCTTATTGGCTGCATTCGACCTGACCCTTAGGACTAAACGACGCTTAGGACTACGATTATACGGTAATTGTACATGTAAGAGGCCTGGGCATTGCCAATGCAAGAGCAAAAACATTTCGGAGTGTCTGTTGTCACATACGCTTTCAAGAGAAAGTAAGCGTGACCAGTTATGACTGCAATTTATCGAGGGTCGGAGCGAAAATATTTATTTTCGCTCGTGAAAACTAATGTGGTGATGTAAAAACGTATACATGTTTGAATGACCCTAAAACCACTCATTCAGCAAAAAGCGATATCGACGACAGGCACTGACACGCACGTGTCCTCTCCAGACGCGCTCTCCAGACGCGGAGTACTGCCCTCTCTAGACGCGGAGGAGGCGAGGCGGTCTGTACCGCGACGCATCGGCCCTCAGGCGACGTAGCATGAGCGCACCAAGGACCGGTGCACGCGCTGCGTGTTCAGCGCGCCAGCTGAACGAGCTCCACGTGTCGTGATCGCCTTGGTCTGCGCTAAGTTTATTTTCCGTAGCGAATGCTCTTGGGAGAATATTAATTTCACGTGCGTAGCGGATACTTTTCACGTGTGATTGTGGCTCAACTTGTTTGCACGTGAATCACGGGTGGTGGTTGAAATTCAAGTGTGAGATTGATATAAAAAATATTGTTATCGAGATCATTGCCTCCGCAATTCTCGCAAGCTAACCACGATGACTGAATAAATGGGTACTTCGACCGGTACGTGCAGTTGACGACATCGGTAAGCTCGATATTGCCGAACTTCGCTTTAGGAGCCGCTTTGCGATCGAACTCGATGTACCAGTAGTAATTCGCTTAAATTTCATCCCAAGGGAGGATGCCACCGGTCAGGTTCTTGATGTATGTGTCTCCGTTATCAGCGGTGGCCTCGTTTTTCACCATTACCTTCCACCCAACAACCGAACCGGGGCTTCGATTAAACATGTTGATCAACGTGGAGACATCGTATTGTTTGTCCGCGCGACCGTCACCTCCCATTATTTTCGTAGCTTTGCGTGGGCGTCCGGGTGGTTTTCGTGCGGGTAGAGATCTGAGTAGCCACTGGAGATTAAAATCGTCTTCCAAATTGAGAGTGGCCAGCACATGCGAGTAGCACCAGCCTGACGCGAAGAATGATTTAAAATCGCCAAGAAATTTGCGGCGAATAGTCAAAATCTACTGCATAGAAAGTTGTTAGTTTCTATCAAAATCAATAAAAGGCCAAGCAAAACAAACTCACGTACTTCTCTACAAGACCAACAAGCTGAGTCCCAGTCGTGCGAAAACGACTCGTCCGATAGTTTTTGCACCAAATGCGAAGAGTGATAGTGTGGAGAAGCAAGATCGGAGAAATCGGAGACCGGAGTTGATTGGCAGAAGAGAGATTTGGACCAACCGGTCACTATTCCGGAAAAATGACCAAGTAGGATCTGCTTGAAGGAAGAAGTAGGGGCCTTGTGACGTGGGCCTACAGGAGCTGGAGAGACAGAGAGAGCGAAGGTCAGCAGCCCAGGCCCAGATCGAGATACCCGAGTGAGATTGGAGCGAAGTGGATATGGGGCCAGGATCGGGCTCAGATCTGACACTATAGAGCTGGATCCGATGTCGACCCCTCGCGATTACAGCGCGAGGGAGGCGTAGATGACGCCATAATGGAGGTAAAGGGAGGCCGCAGAGCCGGTAGGTACAGATGGGATGATAGCTGGGTAGAAGGATAGCTAGATAGGATGGGATCGGACTTAAGCATAAATCAGTATCGAATTTGCCTTGGACATCGCAACCGCCTCCTCCCTCGCCTGGAAACGGGAACTACGTTGGCCCTGCAAGGATTAGAAGCGTTAGAGGTTAGATATCTAGCGTTGGTTAAGTCTGGGTAATACATTGGCCAGATTAAACCTTCCTAGTGATCTACCCTCATGTGCGGATCCCAGATCCACCGGCGTTCACAGCTTGGCCGGTTGGATCCTCGACGCTCAGCAACCGCAGATCCCGCTATAGGAAGCGGCAAGCATCGAAAGGAGAGAACGCAAAGGACCAACCCCCCACGCAAGGCAGCCCCACGGCCGGATCCAGATCCAGGCCGCCAGATCCAAGTACAAGGACATTTGATCTGGAAGTATAACCGCGAGCAGTGTGAAGATTTCCACGCCGCTCCACCCATCCCCGCGTCTCGCTACGACTGTCTCGACTTCAAGGCTTGAGCGCTTCGGAAGACACCAGAAGAGCAAGGTCCAGCCCTACCGACGGGTACACAAGGTGACCCAGTTCAGCACACATCACGGATCGGAGTACCCCCTGCGTTAGTCGATGTTTGGGCGCAGTTGGGAAGTTGGATAAGCGATCTCGCAGATTTTGCTGATCCCGCTACACCACAATGGTGCGCGTGCCCGGATCTTCTGGTGACTCGGGATTTTACCGTGAGACCCAAGAAGAAGTTCAAGTGAAGATAGAACAAGGGGATCAGGCGTCATCGGACCTCGGATCGACGACGACGCCGCTGAATGAAGCAAGACCCGCGGACCGACAGAGTGCAGGGAGGAACTCTGGCGACGGAAAGGAGGCAGATCCGGATCCGAATCTGGAAGACAAACCTCAACCGCCTCCCCAGGTCCCTTCGGGGACCCCTGTGGTCCTCGAATCACATCGAGACCCACTAACAAAACAGACCAAGGCCATCCAGAACCGGTATGCGTTCGCTGACTCACCCGTTAAGCTTTCGCCACGAGATTCTACCTGCCGTTAATATCCCGTTGGGACTGGGAAGGAAAGACACCGGCCACTTGGCGAAAATCGCTCAAGGCACCAGAACCGGAGGAAGAGCTCAAGAGGGGAACGGATCCAGCCTGGACCAAGACGGAGACGTCGACCCCGCCATGGAGGGAAGCAGATCTGGAGTTTATGTATCGCCGGAAGGAGCTCCATAACTTCATTGCCCACCATCCACTCATGCGGACCCTGCGGCCGACGCAGATCGGCGACCAGAAAGGACCGGTGACGGCCCCGGCCACAGCGAACGACAAGCTGGAGGCGATCGAGAACCTCATAAATCTACTGCAAGAGGCTGGTTTGGTGGCCGGGTCATTTGACGCAGACGACCTGTTCAGTTTGGACTTGCGGTTCCTGCAGGCGTCGACGAAGACGCTCTTCGACAAGCTGAAGATCCTAGTGGGAGAAGCTGTGAGCTTGACATAGCTACCTGCTGTTCTCGGAGAAATGGGTTCATGGCGGCTTGGATGTAGGGTTCTAGTTTGTCCGTCGTGACCGTTGGGTTGGGAGCTGGGGCCGCCGGTTTGGTCGCCACCTCCGATGCCTTCTTGGCTCGAGATCGGGCAGGTGTCCGTCAAGCGGTCGTGGCTCTGGTCTGCAGCATCGCTGCACCTGCGGGACCCAATGACATCCGCCGTGGCTCTGACGACTCGTCGGAGTCTGCCTCTGCGGCTGACACGAACGGTGAGGAGGTTCTGTCTCCTGTGGAGCCGATCTGGGTCGGCGAGTCCGGGCTTGAGGTTGCACTTGGGCCCTAAGCTTGACAGCCAGGACGCTACCGAACCCGGGAACTCGGGACGTCGAGATGGAATCAGCCGGATCGGAAGATTTGGAGAGGCTGCAGTGGGAATATGATCCATATGATTTGGACCTCCCCACAGCAGCCCCAGCGGTTGTGGCGACCGCCGCTGTAGGGTCCTCCGAGTCCGCCATGATTCAACGAGTTCGAATCTCTGCGATATCCGGCCTCAAAGAGTTCACAGGCAAAGATCAAGACGAGGACAGAGCGAGGGCGTGGATCAGCAAGGTCAAGTCATCGTTCATGCGAGATCAAGCGTCCGACGAGGAGAAGTGCCTGACGCTCGCAGACCTGCTGTCAGGACCGGCGAAGAATTGGTACCGACAGTTGCCACGATCGACGCGCAATAAGTGGTCGGAACTACTTCGGAGTTTTCAGATACAGTATTGTGGATTCGGAGTCTCGGTCGCTCGCCAGTACTACCAGGCTCGGAAGCGCTCGGACGAGTCCGCGTTAGAATATCTGCATAGGCTCAACGAGGCGGGCTTACGCGCGCGTCTGAAGGTCAAGGACGGCGGTGTAAATGATCGAAAGGAACATGAGGATCATCTCATCGAGACTCTGGGAGATCCAGAATTGGCGGACCGGCTAACGCTGTTACGACTGCCCGACGCAGACGCTTTGGAAGAAGTTCTGCGGGCCCTGGACAGGGCGAAGAATCGCCAAAAAAAGTCGGTGGCTGGGTCTAGTAGGTACCGGCAAAAAGCCTCCCCATTCCCGGCCCCGGCTGCTCCCTCCAAACCAGTACGCGCGATACAGATACAAGCGCCAGACTCGGGCTCTGACTCCAGCTCTGAGGAATCGGACTCAGATCGAGACGAGCATCGCCGGATCTACCTCGCGGCCAGTGACGAACGCCCCCCGCAAGGAGAAGAGCCGAAGATTCCGGACCGCGATCAACTGGATCGCCGTGCTCCGGATTCACAGCCCGGAGATCCCAGATCACGATTTCACGTGGAAGGCGCAGACGGCGGACGATGTTCGCATTGCGGGTCCAAGAAGCATACGGATCTGGGATGCTGGAGACGTCTAACCTGCCAGAAGTGCGGGAAGCGAGGACACCCAGCAGACCACTGCCTGTTCGTGTGCCATGGGTGTGGAGAACTCTACGACATGGGAAAATGTCCGATGGAAGAATTCTACAACCAGATCCGCCAGTGGTTTGATCCAGTTAAACATGCGGGGATGTTACCAGAAATGGCTTTGAAGATGTTAAACTAGGACGCTCGCCGGGATGGATCCGGTACGAGCCGAGCGCTCTAGGTATTGCATCTATGCATACGTGAACAAGCCGTCAGTAGATAAAGCTAGCAGGAGGCCAGGTCTACGTGATAATACATTCGATCTACATGGGAAACGCACTGCAGCCATATCCAGTCTTTACCCAGCCGGCGACTTCGACAGATCCGACACTGCCGAAGTTATGAGTCTCAACCCTGGGACACCGCGCGGTTACTGGAAGCAGCAAGATCCGAACCTCTGGTTCTCGCCTACGGAAGGGGAAAATACTTCCCCGAATCATCAGCTTAGTCTCGTGGCTGAATGTAGGCGAACCGTGGATCCAACACACTCGGATCTCCGGCCAAGAGAATCGAGAGGGTATTGGAAATATCACGCTCGAGGCAAGTGGTTACGGCAAGCCAAGGTCGCAGGGAAGGTCAATAATGAGAATGCAATCTTGCTTCTCGATACCGGCGCTGAGGTGTCTATCATAGACACCACCTTCGCCCGGAAGATGGGATGTTATGTGGACAGAAGTCAAAGTCAGGATTGCGTGGGCATTGGTGATACATGGGTAACTCCGAACCAGAACCCAATCGCATCTCACAATTGCACCATAAAACGAGTCGTCCACGCAGAGATGTACGCGTCGACGAAAGTCGTGATAAATATTAGTCTTTCTATTATAATAGCACATTTTGGGACGGCTCGTGACCGCGCGCAACACAGACGCGTCCCATTTCCTATTCAACCCTTTGCTGTCAGCCCGATCGCTATTGAGTATGCGCGGAAAGTAGATATCTTTACGCGTGCTGGTAATTTTTGGAAGCTCACAAACCATCGCAAGATGAAGGTTACTGGAATTTTGTATAACGTTCGTGTGGTTATGATCGGCGGAAAAGCTGTCAATCACCGCCTATTGATGCCGGGAGAGCACATATGTATGTCAATTCGCGCAAAGCCCGTCTGCATGCTGTTGACAGTGTGGAACACGTCGAAAAGCACTATTGTGGTGTAGCGGGATCAGCAAAATCTGCGAGATCGCTAATCCAACTTTCCAACTGCGCCCGAACACCGACTAAGGGAGGGGGTACTCCAATCCGTGATGCTTCCATGTGCGAGATAGATACTCTTCTTTAAACCATAAAGCCATTTCATTTTCGCCGAAGTCAATCCAGGTTTTCGTGATCAGCCAGTGCTCTGAACTGCGACGCATTACGAGCCTTATGGAGATAATGAACTTGAGGACGGATAATTTCGTCATATTTGTCTTTATCGTTCAGAAAATGTTTCTTCTTCGGCAGGTTGCCGGCCAAGTGCGGCCAGCAATTTAGCAAGACGATGTCAGACCAATGCTCCTAGTACGTGTTAGCAATGCTATCTGCATGATCCATAGAGCCGAACAGCAGCTTCAAAATATAGCAAAAAACAATTTGCTTTTGTCTTTCACAACCTGAAAAAGTCCACTGTAGGCTAGTTCTGTTTCGGAGCGCACAAACATGTACGAATAAGAAAAAAAAGCTTTGGGAGAGGCCATCTACAGCGGTGTATTCGACACCATAGCAACCAAATGCAATGAGTGTCCAGTTGTTTGCTGCCAAACGATAGGCTCCATCCGTTGCATCTGGAATACCGTGATGCCTCTGTCCAACACGAGCAAGAAGTACGTTTTGCGCAGTTCAAACCGTGTGCGGCGACTTCACAGCCGATTCGACTCTCAAACTTTTGTGTTGGCGCAGACTCTTATTCAATGCATGGTGATCACGACAGTGTGTGATTTTTTTAACCCAACCTCAGTGCAGGAGGCGTTTGCATCGGAGCACGCTGCTCAGTGGAAACGGGCAATGGATGTCGAGTACGAT
The DNA here is from genome assembly GCA_030463285.1 of Phytophthora europaea. Lineage (NCBI taxonomy): Eukaryota > Oomycota > Peronosporomycetes > Peronosporales > Peronosporaceae > Phytophthora > Phytophthora europaea. The sequence goes on along the minus strand of JAHQIV010000050.1, from coordinate 34,438 downwards.
TCATTGATGCGAAACCAAACCTGGGTGCTGGTCCCAAGACCAAAGCTGACCCCATAAACATTTTGTCGTCACTATGGGTACTCGCACTGAAGAGAAACTAGCCAAGCGCCGCCGCTACGCGGCGGTAGTTTTTTTTATTTGGTTGGACGCCCCTCAGCTCACTACGCTCGTTTCACTACTGGCTCCGCCCCCCGTTCCCCTCGCCTGCAGGCTCGCTGCACTACTCACCGCGTTACGTTAGAGCCCGCAACGCATCATGGTTCTGTGTGGCCGCCTTCGCTACGGCAGCAGCAATATAGTTTTACCCAATGAAGGGCAGCCATATCTTTATTTTATCCAATAAAGGCTACCTTCGCTGCGCTCGGCAGCAATATTTATACCCAATGAAAGCTGATGGGCGTCAATTTTGTCCAATGGCATTCGTGTCACGCCTCCGTTACGGACGGACAGCACGTTGCTCTGATTGATGCTTTAGACGCTACTCGCCATGTTATAATAATATATTAGAGGTTGGGCGGGCCCTGCGGGCCCGCAATATTGACAGCGTAGGCGGCCCCGCCGCCGGTGGTGGAGGGGCCCCCTTCGCTGCGCTCGGCAGCTTTTTGGCCAACGGGGGGCCGCCTACGGCGTCCAAGACAGCGAATCGGGTGCCGCTTTCGCTGCGCTCGGCGGCGATCCGTTTTTGTGCGAGGAACATTAAGGCTAGTAATACTTGTCACGCACGGTTATTTTTGTAATTTGGGTATAATAGAAGCCAGTCCGGAGGATGGTGTGATGCAGTAGGATGGGTAAGCAACGGGTGAATGGGTGCTGCGCATGATATGCGACAGGGAAGGTCGAGGCTGTAAGGCAGGGACCCTACGGACGGACCGCCGACGACAAACAAACCTCGTACTAGGTTAGATGATGTAGGATGAACGAGGAGAAATAGAACGGCACAAAGCAAGACTGGCGATCAAGGGTTATCGACAAAAGTATGGATTGGACTATTTGGAAGCATACTCGTTAGTCGTGCGCATTGAATCAGTGCTACTAGTCCTGCTTCTTGCACTATTGTTAGGCTTTGAATGCCGGTGTGTAGACTTTGTGACGCCGTTTTTGGATGGCGTGTTGCAAGGTGCTGATATTTACATGGAGCAGCCCGAGGGCTACGATGACGGAACTGGGAGAGTTTGCAAGCTCTTAAAGGGTTTGTATGGCTTAAAGCAGGCCTCTAGGATCTGGAACAACACCTAACACTAGCATTTGCTAGCTATTGAGTTCAAGAAGGGTACATTTGATTCTGGCGTATACTACAAAATGGGAGATCACAACAAGATTTTTCTCACAGTGTACGTCGATGATATTGTAATTGCGGCAGATCCGAGAGATATCAAGATGGTAGTGGAGGCTCTCGGGGATAAGTTTCAGCTGAAAGACTTGGGCCGTGTGAAACTCATACTGGGAATGGAAATTAACTATGTGCCGGGCAAGATTTTGTATATTTCTCAGACTGCGTATATCGAGCGCATGCTGAAGAAGTTTGGGCTGGCTGACGCTAAGTCAGTTCGGTCGCCTCAAATGCATAATGAGCCAACCCTTCGTGTCGAGACCGACCCAAAGTTGATTAATGACCCTGGATTACCATTTTGCGAGATGGTGGGCTCACTTCAGTATCTCGTTCACTGTACTAGGCCGGATTTGGCAAATGCAGTCGAATCATGGGAAGATATGGAAGTGCGTACACGAAACAGAGTTTCCGTCAAGCACAACCTGTAATGCGGTATTTGCGTGACACTAAGAACATTGGGCTGGTCTACCGCTTGAAAGAGTTGGGTATCAAGCAACAAGCCGTAGTAACGCTGTACTGTGATAACCAAAGTGCTATCAAGGAAGAGGAGAACTATGGGAATTCGCAGGGACAGAAGCATTAAGCAAAAAAGTTGCTGAATGGGTAGACCGTGGCGTATTGGAAATTGTTTTCGTGCCCTCGGCGAAGAATATTGCAGACATATTCACGAAGGCTTTAGGACCATGCGTATTCGAGCATCTGCGCGAACAGCTCAACTTGACAGATATTCGAAAGGCCATGATCGACGAAGTTGAATCTCAATGGCCAAGGAGTCTGACTGCGAGTCAGATGGTGAAATGAGTGAAGTATAGGTCTGCTGCGGCAACCTAGAAGATACATTGAGCAACGAAAGTGAAGTGGGAGTACGAGACACTGTATGCGTTCGGTGGTCACTTGGGTTGCTGCAGTGTGTGGTAAAGTGCCAAACAGTGTGCTTGTTGAATGGTGAATGTAGAGAGTGATGGTTGAGGTCTTTGACCGTGATTCCTTTGACTACTAGAGAGAAGAAAGAGAGTTCTGGCGAACGGTACCTGTGTGTTTCTAGGAACTGTTCTTGCATGCGTGCAGACTTCTTGTATGGCCGCGGCCAGTGTAGTCAAGAGTAGTCAACGGGGATTTTATTGCTCGAGGTGCTTTCCCCTACAACAACACTTAAACAACAAGAACACAATCAGTTTTCTCTTGAACAGCACACATCGTACGCCTTTTTACCTATACTCAGTAGTTGGACGCTCTAGGACACACCCTTACTAAGAGTTCCGCATACACAAAGTGCTGCGAGTGCATGTGAGCATCTCACAGTTGCAACTACATTCACTCAACCTGAGGTTTTTCTGTTCCTCCATACCCACTTCATCGAGCGTGTACAAAGTTGTAAGCTGGTCCGTGGAGGACGACCACCAAGAGTTTAACGTGTGGGTTTGTGAGCACCACCCTGAGGTTCAAGCAAGGATGGGCGAAGAGAACGTTGGTCAGAACGTGATGGAGCAGATACAATTGGCGTAGTGATAATAAGTCAGAGCCAGGAACCATGAAAGTTGGTGATAAAGCCAAAGTCAACTGCTCTATTTCGTAGCATCATCCAGTATATGTACCAGGAAAGCGGCTCCGTGTTATTTGCAGGTGAAGAAAGCGTCATCGATTCAAAAACGGCTATTCACGGTGTGTTAATAAGTACCTCAGAAGTAGTTAATTTCCCATGGATTTGCACCCGCTTGAGCCGCGCAACTGGCAAACTGAGTGGCAATTCTGTGACGAATGGTCCCCTCTATACAAATTTCAGCCAGAATATACAGATGGCCTTTCCGATACAAAACACCTTACGAGCGCAGCGAGCCGAATCCCGCGCGCAGCGCGGTAGGGTCACGCTAAGCGAGCGCAGCGAGCCGATTCCCGCGCGTAAGCGCTGTAGGGTTTATGCCTCTAATTCAGCGTCTTTGGGTTCGCGCGGAGCGCGAGTAGGGCGATAGAGTTATGTTGCTGTATGGTTTGACCCCAAAAGTGTATATTTTGACCCAAGAATCTGTATATTCTGACACCCTCCTCCAATTCTGTTCAGTAGTAGTTAATTCGAAACGATTGCGGACGAGGTGATGTGTTATTCGTTAGTGTGGCTTTGTCCAGTTTGCAGAGTTTCCGCCGTTGAGCCATCCGTTCATTTGCGCATTTTGGGATTCTTGGCGATGAAGCCGCCCACGTACAACGTTGTTATGGCGATGATTGAGTGCCCTTTATCATTACTGCAGAAGAATGGTATTGTTATCTGCAGAATTGATGAGGTTTTTTTTTTTAACCGGTCCTTGGAATCATCGTAGCGGTAAAAGTAGTAACCGGGCCAAGCAACGGAGACCCGGGATGGATGGCTATCCATGCTTGCTACGACGTGATCACAGCCACGAGCCTGCATAGAGCAGTCAATCATCAAAAATGCAAGGAGATCGACACGAGTACAGTCCAGGAGAGAAAAAAATGATGGTGGCCAGCCATCTATTTCTGCAAAAGCAGCAAGGCCTCTATCGAGGTATCCGCACGAGGGAACTTGTTGCTACAGCTTTTGACTGCTCAGTTGCAACTGTAGAGCGCGCCATAGCGCTTTACAACGCGTGCCCGACGACCAACTTTCAGGTAAATATATCTGGCGTTCATGATAACGGGTACTTATCAGTTAGCTGTAATATTTTATATTTCAACATTGTGTAGGCCAACACGAATAACAGAGGGCGGCCGAGGACGTACGACACTAGGGATCTCGCTCCTGTGATTAGAGAGTTCATTGTTGCTCAAAATCGAGCTGCCCAACCGACCACCGCCCAGCTCATTGCTGCTGAGGTAGCTCGTAAGTGTGGAGCTAATTTGAGCGTGCACACAATGACCCGTCTTTTGCATGAGTTAGGCTTCCACAACTTGAAAGGTGAGACTCGCCATATCTACGCCGAGTCTGAAGGCAATGTAGCATTCAGAACAGCGTATCTGAGCAAGAAGTTGGCAAACCGTGCCAATATTCCTGGCAACAACGGCTCGGTGCGACTGGGAGTCGACTGGCCTGAGGTTTACCTGGACGAATCCTTCTGCAATGTCAACCACGTTTCGGAGGAAACCTGGTTGACATCAGAAAAGATTCGTTACGGTAAATCTGGGAAAGGTGCTCGGTAAGTAATTGGTGTTAAGGTGGCAATTAATATTATTTCTGCATTTCTAATAATATTTTTGTCTTGATGATCATACAGTGTCTGTATCATTGCCGCTGGCATCATTCGCAGCCGCGGGACCATTACTACGGGTGGGTTTGTGGAAAACTCCATTCGAGTCTGGAACTCCACCTTAAAACGAGGGATTGATGGCGAGGAAGATTATCACGGCAACTTCGATGCCGAGCTGTTCGAACGCTGGTTCGAGGACCTGTGCCAAACGCTGCAGCGATTTGGTGGGTGCAACATCTACATGGCCGGCGCTTCCTATCACAAGCGCGATATTTGCAAGAGCCCACGCAAAAATGGGCTGAAGGCTGACACTCAAGAATGGATTTGCAAGAATGGTGCGTATTTGTTTTTTTATTAATGCGGATGTGCGGATTTACTAACCACGAATATTTATTTTATTGAATAGGTAGTTGGTATGGTGTTCAGCCCAAAGGCGACCATCGACACGCTGCTTCAGCTCGTGGAGTTCTGTACGCCAGCTCCATTGTATATGGCAGTGGATATTGCAGCCAAATACGGCCATCGCGTCTGCTACACGCCACCATACCACCCCACGCTCCAGCCAATTGAGCTCATCTGGGGAACGGTTAATAACCGCATTGCGAAGAAGCCAGCCAAGAACGGCAAAGAAGTGGTGGCCAAGGTCATCGAAGAGCTCGAGGCGTGCAAGGGAGACTGGCTCACGGTTTATCGACACGTGCAGAAGAACGAAGACGCATTTGTCGCTGCGTAGACCTCTACGATAGTATAAAAGACAGACAGGATAGGTCAAACGTGTTTGAATGCATTTCATGTCGATTTGGCGACAAGTAACACATTCTCTTGACAACCATGCGTAACTTGGACTTGACCAATGAGAACAGTGAATTACAGCAAAATAAGTCCAACCCTTTTCGCCAGAGTTTTAGTAGTATCTGAGCGATGGTCTTTGACGCTCAATAGCTCAAAACCCGCTCAGAATTGGCATAAAACGACTTCATTTTCGGAATCGGCGGGCAATTCTACCCCTTATTAGCATGCTATCATTCTAGATTTGGCTGTAGTAGTAATATTTTAGACTAAAGAAATCTTGGCCTCGTCAATTCTGCAGATAGCAATAATCACTTGGGCCAAGTATGTGGACGAATTTAACGCCAAGAACCACAACAAGGCAACGCCGACGATTTCAACACTGATGAAGTAACGTTACTACAACGACGACACTTCAGCCAAGATGATCGAGCTGGCGAAAAATGCTCAAGCAACGAAAAGTATCGCCACAAAGCTGAGCGCTGCGCAAATGAGCAGCTGGCTCGACAGTGGGAAATCTCCAGACGACGTGTTCGCGCTGCTGAAACTGGATAAATCGGCTGACGACTTCTTCAAGAACCCACTGTACAACACTTGGGCTACGTACATGCAGATATTCAACCAGCAGAATCCTGGAAAGAAGACCGGAGAAGCACTACAGAAGCAAAACTTTGCTCAAGATCCTCCAAGGCCAAGAAGAGGCCAAGAAGTATCCGAGTTTGGAATGTTGCCACCAAACTACAAGCTGACAAGATCCAGAGCTACCTCAGCAGGAAGATCTCTCCGGATGAAGTGTTTTACGAGCTCAGCCTTGAGCAATCAAGAAACGTCGTCACCAATCCGCTCTTCAATAATTGGTTCAAGTATCTGAATACCATCAACAAGCGAAGCAAGAATTCTGATACAGGTCCCTGGAAAGGCATGTAAAGTACCTTCAGCTAGAGAGAATGATCGATGAAGCGATGCGAAACCCGGGCACAGAAAAATTCGCTCGGCTAGCGCTGGACAAGCGGCTGAAGGTGTGGATGCGCAAGGAAAATCAGCCGAAAAATGTTTTTAAAGCGATTTTAGCCGGCGCTACACCACGAAGAAAGCGACAATCCTCGACACCGTGTTGTCGTACTACAAGGACAGTTCGCTCTTCCAGATCCTGGAGAAGGCTAAGAAGGTGTCGAGTTCGGAGAAGACGGCCACGACACTCCAGCTTTCGTTGCTTAACAGGTGGGTGCGTGAGAAGAAGGCGCCGGAAGACGTGACCACGTTGCTGAAGGTCGAGGTATCGGATCCTCTGATGAAGACATACGTCCAGAAATTCACGCAGAAGTGTGGAAATTCAGCTTGAGCGCTAAAATAATCGACACGACGCTGAACTATTGCCGACGATATCGAGTCGTCCCGCTTTCTCACTCCGACTTATTAAGGTGCCTCTTTCCGATGGGACAGCTTGACGTCACCGCTCGGACTCGAGCTGTCAAAACATTTCACGCTCTTATCGAGACATCGTAGCGCTCCATGCCGTCGGAAAATGGCGCGAGGTGCTGGTGGTGTCGGTAGCAGCAACACGCGCGTGTTGACGTCTCCACACATTGCTATCATAACGCATCCATGCTGGTGATTCAGTACTGTACTGTATGAGCATGCAAACCTGTTTGTTATGAAGAGAGTTGGGTCAACTGCAACGTCCAAGGAGCTGATCAGGAGGTGGGTGGATGATTGTGGGGATTCCTACATACATGTTCAATACGTTATGCTAGCATATACAGCGTCGGCACTAAAGAACCGACGAAGGTTCATCTTGAAGCGTGGGGTCGTGGTGCGTCCTGGTCTATACTGTGGCCTTGGCGCCTCGACTTCGACTCCACGCCGTCGAGGGAGGGCGAGAGGTCGGAGCTTGTCTCCGACACCGAGCACGTGGCGTATGCGCTGCACATCGAAGCTCCGAATAGCTGGTCGCGAGCAGCTCTGGACGCGCTGACATGCAGCCCTTCCAGCATACACGCGGTGCACACCGACACCTTGCAGCGCACGAGTGAGCAGTCCAACGACAGGAAGGTCAGTCTCTTCTTGATGGAGCACGACCGGCACAAGTCACCGAGACATACGCAGCACTTGCTGCTGAACAGGTTGCCCGCCTTCGATCGGCAGGTCACGCACACGTGATCGGGTGTCACCCATTTAGAACGTCCAGCGCCAACTTGTCGCTCCTCGCGCTTCTGCTGCAGCATCCACGTGAGCTTCTTCATCTGGCCACAGTAGGCGTAACGTAGTGGCGCTAACATCTGAGCTGCGGTCGCCCGCACGAGCAGCGCGCGCGGGATGACGCCTCCAGGGTCGATGGTACCGGACGAATAGTGCTCGACCGTGTCGGGGCTGGTCTGTCGGAAGAAGCTGCAGACGGACAGTCGACCGCGCACCTTGTGCGGGCGGTTGACCGTCTGCGGGAAGTGCACCGAGTGCATGAGGTGGTAGCCGATGCGGTCGCCCCCATGGCCGAGCTGCACGACTCCGGTGGCCTCCATGTAGACGAAGTCTCGGTTCTTGACGAGTCCCGACGTGTGCAGCGGTAGCTTCATCTGCATATACTTGATGACCAGCGAGCTGAACGGGTCGTCTAAGGTAGGCTCCCCTACGGTGGCCAGCACGGCCGCACCGCCCACGTCACCCACGTACGAGAACTTGATACGCATGAGCTCCAGCGTCGGGTTCACGACGCCGAACATGACGTCGTCCAGACCACCCACCAATGTCCCAGCGCTGAACATGACCGGCAGCTCCGAGACCGTGTACTCGGTCTCGTCGTCTTCAGTGTAGACGCGACTGGCGTCGGCAGCGAAATGCTTTCTAGCACGTCGCGCCATGTCACGCTGCGAGCGTTCGGTGTAGACGCGCAGAGCTTCTTTGGCTTTGACGACCTTCCAGCGACGGTCGTCCACCTTGTCGAGACCCATGGCCGAGTGGGCCAGGTACTGGCGTAAGTTATCGGAGACGAAGGTCTGTGCCAGAGCCTCGAGGTGAGACCGGTCGCCCATGGTGAGCGCCACCGTGTCGAACGGGCTGGCGGTGAACCGCTCGTGCCGCAGCTTCTGGCACATGGAGGTCAGACGACTGTGATGCCGGTGGGCGATTCGCAAAATGGGTGGCGGTGTTGCACGCATCCCGAAACGTGTGACGAGGGAGAACCATCATGTACCGGTCCATCCCTCGGCCGCGCAGTGCAATGCTGGGTGAGCTCTTGTCTTTGGCGCTGGTCACGATCGCTGCGCCACCGAGTGCAAACGAGTCAAGCTGAAGCAGCTTCAACGGCGAAATCGGTCTGTCGCGCGGCCAGCTGGCATTCTAGACCAAAAACGACCGGTGGTAACGCTACGTTGGCTTGGGAGCAGCTCGCTTCGTTCGTGCTCAGGCCCTGAGCTTGAGTCAAGGCGGCTTGCAAATCCTGACAAACGTGCCTCGTTGACCGCAATCTGCGGTTAAAAACTAGCATAACGTTAGTGCCGATTTGCATGTGTAGCAAGAAAATTGTGCCGCCACAATAATGGGAACGATTTATAGAGTTGTGGTTGTACTGTACAGCAGTACTGTATCAGGTTGAAGCATTTGATTTGGTAGGTAAACGTGCAGTTACTTTTTAAAGTAAAAATTCCGGCTTGCCAGCTTTCGGTGGGAGGTCATCCAACTGACTACATGTACCGCAACGGCAGCTGGGGGCCAATGAATCATTTGACATGATCGATCGCCAGACCCTCACTAGAAAGGGTCGGCCTCGATCGTGACAGGGGCGCATGGCCGCCTTCCCGTCCAACCCTCAGCGCACGAAGTTCCCAAGCTGAGGAGCATTGCACTTTCGTTTCTGAAGTTGCAGTTTCAACGATCCACGTGAACTGTACCTACTGTGTACCTACCATCGATCTTTGAAGGTCGTGGTTTTGCAGCTCGCGGAAATGCTTAATTTTAAAATCTTGCCCTGAATTGCTGAAGCTAAGCCTCAAGTGTGACGCTTACGCCTCTCGAATCGTAGTAGTAAAACATCCCGCCATCCGTGGTTGTAGTTGTAGCTGGACTCCAGCTACAACTACAAGCAAGCCTCCGACTGCTGGATGCTTGTTTGCTTGTCGACCCAAGGGAACTGTCGTGCTCCCTTGGACCGGAGGAGACCGCGCTGTATTCCCGCGCAGAACACCTCTTCGCTTTGTGCCCTTGATGCCAGCTGTGAACGGGAAGCTAGCACGCGTGAAGTCATTCGGCCGTTATATAGAGGCACCGGGATGGCGGAGGCTGGTGTAACAATTCTCAGCTACCGCCAGCGCAATATACTTTCTCATAGTCATTAGTGAAACTTGAAGAGGAATGGATGTGTTGCTTGGATAGAGGTGTAGCTCCAGGTCAGCGCTAAAGAAAGAGAACACCGACTGGGCGGCAAAAGCCACCTTTGGGCTTCTTTGTATTTTCGTGAGTGAGCTTCTCAAGCTTTTGTTTTCTCTCCTAACGTTTAGTCTCACACCTTCTTCAAGTACTAATTGGGAAATTAGTATAATCCTCAACAGCCCCACCTACTGACTTCCGTTATACTTGGAGTGCTCGAAGTTCTCTCTTGGCATTAATCCCATTGCAGCCCTGTGGTTCTCAAATGCTGCTCTTGGCAGCGGCTTCGTAAAATCATCCGCTGCATTGTCAACTCCAGCAACGCGGGACACAACAATCTCCTGCTTCTTCACACGCTCTCGAATAAAATGATGACGTACATCGATGTGCTTGGTACGGTTATGAAAAGCAGGATTGTTTGCCAACTTTATTAGCACTCCCATTGTCCACGAAAACTTCAGTAGGTGCATGTTGCGGAACTCGCAGTTCTTTCAACATCTGTCGAAGGTGCACAACGTCTTGCACGAGAAGGCTCAAAGCCATATACTCGGCTTCAGTAGTGTGTAAAGCGACAGTTTTCTCAGTTTGACTGACCCACGAAACCACACTTCCACAAAACTTCGTCAGATACCCTGCAATTGACTTCCTGTCATCCACTCGATTTGCGAAATCTGCATCTGCAAATGCTCGCAGGTGTTGATCTAACTGCTGATCCGCCCAGTCACGTCCACAAAGACGAATGCCCCAGTCTAGCGTTTCACGTTGATATCTCAGACCTCGTTTTGCTGCTCTCCAATGCAGCACTCCCGGGTTCTCAAGAAATTGACTGCATTCACGAACTAGATAGGCCAAATCCGGGCGTGATCCCATTATTAAATACATCAAACTCCCTACCACAGATCGATATGGCTTTAACTTCATCAAATTCTTTTCGTCAGCATCCGCAGCACACATGCTCTTGGTCAGCTTCATATCCGATGGGCACGAAGTCTGCAGCCATTGCATTTCTCCATTCCAAAGCGCTCCAAAACTGACGTAGCATACTTGCGCTGGCTGATGAAGATGGTTCGCTCACTACGATTACGAGTTATTTCCCAGCCTAAGATATAATGAAGTTCTCCAAGATCCTTCATCTCAAATTTCTTTAAAAACATTTGCTTCATCTCCTTGATCAACTTCATATTAGCAACGAACAGAATCAGATCATCGATGTACAGCGGGATGAACACTAGCTGGTCATCGATCACCTTGACAGCCACACAAGCCTCTGATCTCAGTAATGTGAAGCCTTGTTCCTCAAGAAAAGATTTCAGCAGCTCAAACCACAGGCGTGGAGCTTGGTTTGGTCCGTACTGACTCCTGAGCAAGTGACACACGCAGTCTTCACGATCGGGCACTCCAAACCCCTCTGGCTGCTCCATGAACGCGTCCACATCAATCTTGCCATTGAGAAAGGCAGCGGTAACGTCCAATTGGTGAGCCTCATAGTCCCACACAGCTGCAAGAGTCAGCAAGACTCGCAGGGTCTCCAGTCGCACCACAGGTGAGTAAACCTCCAGGTAGTCAACTCTATAAACTTGCATGAAGCCTTTAACCACCAATCTTGCCTTAAATCTATCGATCTCTCCGTTGGCAAGATATTTCACGCGAAACACCCAGCGATTCCGTAACACCTTCATGCGGCTTGTTTGTGGTACCAGCTCCCAGGTGCAGTTCTTAATTAGTGCATCATACTCCTTTTGTGCTGTTTTTCTCAACAGTTCAGACTGCTCACTTTCAATCGCCTCACGATACGTCTCAGGTTCCTTTATGACACTCATTGTCAAGCAGCAGTAATCCAGCCACCACGCGAGCGCTTGCTCCTTCGCCATCTCGCGCTGTATTGCTTCTCGAGCCCTTTTCCATGACAAAGACACACTCTCGGCTTCATTCGAGCTCGTATCAGAGTACGCAACGTAGATGTAGTCGCCAAACCACGACGGCGGTCTGCTTGAACGACCACTCCGAGTTACTGGGCAGTCCTCTGTGCGCTTTCTTCCCGAAGTCACATACTCTCGCAAAGCTCTGCATGAGGAGGTTTGTACACGCTCCGTGCTAGATGCTTCACGAGGTAGCAGCATCTCCGACCTTGCCGTCTTCATCTCACAAGTGTCCGAAGTGGAAGTCCGCTCCATGTTTGACGACATTTCATCTGCTGCCGTTTGTGACTCAGTCACTGCAGCCGGTGCCTTGCGCTGCCCACTGCGTTTCTGTTTTCTTCTTCTTTTCTGCATATGATGTGGTTCAGCGCCGCGCACTGCCGCATCAGTATCAGAGTATTCACCTTCAGTGCCGCACACTGCTACATGAGTGGGTTCATTATCGGGTCGCACCCGCTTTAGACGAGATGGTGGTGATTGCTGTGATGCTACGGCCCCACCTAACCTAGCATCTCTCTCACCTACAGCCCCACCTGACCTGGAATTTCTCTGATCGCACACCTCACCGACCTGGCATCTCTCTGATCGCACATTGCCCCACCTGGCAGGTCACGGTGACTCGATCCGTCGGGCTTTTCATTGGCCCCACCCCTTTCAGCTCCTTCGTCACTGCTGTCCTCTTCGTGGATTGAATCAAGCATGGCAGGTACATTTTCAACAGCAGCTTTATCCATGCCCAGATACTGGTGAATAGGCACTCTGGACGTCCGTGTTGGCGTCGATCCTTCAGGCGATGTCGTCGCTGCAGATAGGCGGCCTGCCTTGTTCTCGTAGAAAACGACAGTATGGCTATAAAACGCCCTCTGCGTATGATGGTCAAGTAGCCGATATCCACGCTTATCACGGTTGTAGCCAACAAATATGGCCTCTCGTGCCTTTGCGTCCATCTTTCGCCTCTCCACTTTATCCACGTACGCTAAAACGGCACAACCAAACGTGCGCAAACGCGAATAAGAGGGCAACTCACGATACCATATCGCATACGGTATTTCCATATCTCTTGTGGAGTTCGGCATTATATTCGCACAAAATGCTGTAGTCATAGCGGCCTATGCCCACAACTCTTGTGGCAATTCGAAGTGATTCAACAAACATCTCGTCCGCTCAGAGATTGTCCTCACCATACGCTCTGCAACGTCATTCTGCTCAGGTGTATGCTTAATAGAAGGAGAACACTCTATGCCGTACTTCTTCTTGCAGATAGATCCCTGCTTGATGTACTCCTTCGCATTATCCATTCGCAGTTCCTTCATGCGAACATTCAACTGAATCTTCACTTGCTCGTAGTAAATCTCAGACTTCTCATATATGTCAGAGCGTTCTGCTAGTAGAAACAAAGTCGTAAACCGACTTGCTTCATCGACAAACACTGCAAAATCTCGATTGCCTGAATACGAACTCACAGCGTACGGGCCCCAGATATCAGAATGCGCGCGCTCACCGATTAACTATTGACGAGTTCGTCCATCCCCACGAGATCGAAAACTCTTTCGGGTCATCTTTCCTTTCACGCACGTACGACACTGAAAACCTTCAGGCTGCCGCATATCGAAGTTCTTTATCGGCCACCGCGTGTGTCTGAATAACGCATTAAAGGCATTCCGCCTTGGGTGGCCAAAGCGAGCATGCCATAGCTCCACATTCTGCGTTTCTCCGGTTGCCGCTACTGATATCATAACAGCATCCACAGAACTCTCCAAGTTCAGCCGATAAAGATTTGTTTCATCCTTCCGAGCTTTAGCTCTGCATATCTGCAGCAATACGTCTGCATAATCCTCCTCGTCAAAATGACATCGGATTCGTTCTGCAGGTGCTAGCGAGCGTGACGATTGCCTTCTCACCGAAAACAAACTGCACTGTAACTAAGGAACATTCCGTACTTCTCGCAGAAGCACGGAGTGTCTACCAGTGGAAGTGACCAACTTTTTGACATCTCCAACACCAACAACTTCCAACCAATTATCTCCACCTGTTCGCACCATTGCACTCAATGGCGTAAACGAGACGAAGTCATCTCTTTTGTTGGTCATGTGATTGGTAGCTCCAGAGTCCAGATACCAGCGATCACGCGCAATATGCGCGACCTTCTTGTCCATTTTCACAAAAATCATGGTAACGTAAGCGTAATAATCACTTTCATTTCCGTCACGAGTCTTATTGCCGGGCTTGGCACCTTTTCCTTCTCGACCAGTCTTATTACGCTTCGACGCTGATCCTCCTTGACCATCCGTCGGGAGACGTTTGCCGAGAAAAGGGCAGTCTCGTACTTGATGTCATTGATTATGGCAGTGGTAACAGCTTCGCTTCTCAGCGCCACCTTGATCACGACCATCAGCACGGTTGTTCCCTTGACTTGTTCCGGCTCCACCGCGACCACCTTGGTTTGCTCCACCACGGCCGCCGAAACCGCGTCCGCGACCACCACGGCCACGGCCGCCACCAGCAAAGAAGGCCTTATCCTCCGAGTCTACACCCTTGCTTTCAACCTTGCGACCTTGCCGTCGATCGTGTGCGAGCTCATGTGTTTGTTCCAACTGCTCGTAGTTGGGTGGGTCGTTTGCATCCGACGGTGTGTGACTTGTGAAAAAGGTCTCCACCACGTTATCATATTCCGGAGGTAAAGAGCTCATCAAAAATACCGGCTTCAAATAATCATCCAAGGGCTTCCCCAGCAACGAAATGCGCTCCATCAACCGACGAATTTCACCCAAATGATCAGACATGTTGCCATTCACATCCAATCGCAGCTGACGCAGCTTGGCTACTTCTTCCGCGTACTTGAAGTACGTTTTACCAACAAATCGTCGTTTCAAGCGCTCCAGGATGCGATATGGAGTCGACTCGTACTTCATGGTCTTCATTATCTTGTCGGACATAACATCGTACAGATATTCCCTCCCGTGTGCGCCGTGACTCCGTCAACCACTTGCTGTAATCTGCCTCCTTGGACTCCTCTGGCTCAGTCACCTCATTCTCCCAGTATTTCAAGAGGCCCTTTCGCTGCAGCCTCAGCATGATCCGCTCCATCCACGTCTCGAAGTCATCTCCGTCAAATGGAGGATGGTGGGTCTTCTTATCTTCCTTCTTGTCCTTGCTGTCTGACATCGCGCCTCAATTCCAAGCGAGATTCACCAACAGGAGCCTTGGGCTCATAACCTGAAGAGGAATGGATGTGTTGCTTGGATAGAGGTGTAGCTCCAGGTCAGCGCTAAAGGAAGAGAACACCGACTGGGCGGCAAAAGCCACTTTTGGGCTTCTTTGTATTTTCGTGAGTGAGCTTCTCAAGCTTTTGTTTTCTCTACTAACGTTTAGTCTCACATCTTCTTCAAGTACTAACTGGGAAATCAGTATAATCCTCAACAAAACTAAATGACCGTAATTAAACCTCACTCTGAAACAAACAAAAAAAACCAGCGCAATACAATGAATGCTGCGCGGGTGGTCTCAAGAAATACTTTATCTAACTTCGATCTGCACTCGTCTTCTTCAACTACTGCTGCTCGTCTCGGACGTACCGATCGACGAGTGATGATTAGCGGGGTAACTGTCTAAGATCTGGGCTCTAGCGGCTTCGGACGCGTCGGATTTGTTCACTTCGGCGAGGCAAAGCCCGCAGAACGTCACGTTCCGCTTGGACAGCAGCAGGTCTGGCGTGATGAAGCTGATCTTCTTGTGGATCTTGCAGCTGTGGCACACGAAGCCGAAGCACAGCTTGCACGTGGCGTCGGTCTTGCCAAAGTCGCCGAGTTTCCTCCCCGCTATCACTGCTCTGCACGTCACGCACTGAGCCTTTTTGTTGGGTTTGCCGAGCAGCCGAGACTCCTTGTACCTCTTCTCGAGCATCCACGCGAGCTTTTTCATCTGCCCACAATGCGCGTACTTGAGCGTCGACAGGAAGGTCGCCGCCATGTTGGGGATGACCAGGTGCCGGACGAGACCTCCCGCTGGGTCCATGATGCCCGTGACATAAATCTCCGTATTCCCTTCCGAAACCTGTCGGAAGAAGCCGCAAATGGATAAGTTACCGCGAATGCGGCTCGGGAGCTCGTGCGTCTGCGGGAAATTGATGGAGTGCATCAAGTGGTAGCCGACTCGCTCACCGCTCGGGAGCGTGAGAATATCCGTGGCCTCCGCGTAGATGTAGTCGCGATTCTTAACCAAGGTGGTCGAGTGCAGAGGGATGTCGAGCTCCATCCACTTGACCACCAGCGACTTGAACGGTTCGTCCAGCGTCGGCTCCTCGACCGTCGCCAGCACCGCCGCGCCACTCAGATCGTCCACGTACGACGCCTTGATGCGCATCACCTCCAGCGTCGGGTTCAGCACCCCGAACATCAGATCCTCCAATTGGCCGGGGGTCGTGCCAACGCACAAGAGCGACGGCAGGTCTCGGGTGTCCTGGTTCGGGACGGACTTCTCCATGAACACCCTCGCGTTCTCCCGGGACTTGACCAGTTTCCATCGCGCCAAATCAACACGATGCTGGTCGCTCTCGATGAACGCAGTGTACCGCTCCAAACCAGTTTTAACGAGCGAAATGGCCAAATCGTGGAGCTGGCTTTGGTCCGACGGGGCGAGCGGCACAGTCGGGAATGGGTTCACGACGAATCGCCCCTTCATCTCGAATACTAAGTGCGATGCTATCTCGGTGGCAAGATGAATAATGAGCTGGAAGAGTTCACCCGCGTTGGTGCCCGCCCGGTTGTTGACTTAGTGCAGACACTCGAACGTCATCCCTATACATGTACAGTACTGTACTGACAGACTGTCCCAGAAGGTATCGACCGTGGAAAATCACTGACGTTGTGCAATGCGCCACGAAGTCCTGACACTCTCCGCACTGCACTACACTTGACGCAAGTCTTGAGTCCGGTGATCTCTTGGATTTCGGTCCAGCGACAGGATGGTGACAGATGAGGAGCTGCTGGACACCACGAAACAAGAGCAGCTACGGTTAACCAGCGTTACCTACCAAGATTCACTTGTGATTTGTAAAGAGACAGGTATACAGCACGACATAATGGATACTTACTGAAGTATCAATAGAATTCCAAAAGTCAAAAACGACAACTTTTATTACGCTTAGGCTAAACTGGTTACATGGAAACGCTGGACGTACATGTACTTGACGAAGTGCTTACCGTTGACGACAACGAGCTCTGGACCATCGAATGGGTGACGGGGGCCTTTTTGCTCAAACGAGTCACTTGACCGATGCATGTCGAGCAGAACGTCACCTTCCGTTGCGATAGCAGCAGCTCCGGAGCTTCGGATCCACGAAGCTCAATCTGCGGGCGACTCTTAGTCCCGGCATACGAAGCCGAAACACAACTTGCACGTGCTGCTGTTGCTCTTGCCAAAGTCTCCGGTTCGGGGACAGAGATGGGGGTAAAGCACGTGACACATTCGCTCTTCTTGTTGGGTGCGTTGTGCTGCTTGGACTCGTCGTAGCGTCGCTCGAGTATCCACGCCAGCATCTTCATCTGGACGGAGAATAACGCTAGACATGAAGGCACCGACCATGGCTGGAACGACGATCATGCGGATAATGTCACCACCCGAGTCCATCACGGCGGTGCCCCACATGTCGAGCCTGTTGGGGCCGGTCTGCTGCCGAAAGGCAAGTGCCGAGATGTTGCCACGCGTACCGACGGCCAAGATGATCGGCAGTCCATTGCCGGTGATCAACTCCCCAGAAGCTGCGGGCGATGATCACTTCGTGCACGTGGGATGTTCTGGCGCTCCTATTGACCAGATGCAAGACCAGCATTGTGGCTACCCAGTTGATCTTTCGACCAAAGCAAGCCTCAACTCGGAGGAAAGGTAAGGCTACGTAGGATTTCCATAGTATTGACAGGAAACGCCACAGACCACCCCACGCAAGCACATCAAGACAATCCTATTTTACTACATATAGTATGCACTGACTAGCCAGCCCAAGGTTGCAGATACCTGCCTCCTCTCAGTCAAAATCGGACACCATACTGTTCGTACTGAATCCATCCGATGACACGGACGACTGAAAGCCCGAAATTGGCCTGAACGCCTTACCACTGGCCAGCAACAGCGCACGGGCGACGTCTAAGGAGCTCATACTCGTCACTTCGCTGATGCACGCAGTACAAAATGTCACCTTTCGCTGCGAGAGCAACAAATCTGGATCCACGAAGCTCAGCTTGCGGACAATCTTGCACGCGTGGCACACGAATCCAAAGCATAGCTTGCACGTGCTGTTGCTCTTGCCAAAGTCGCCGAGCCGTCTGCCTGTTATTGGAGACGAACACGTCACACAGACGTTCTTACGGTTAGGAGCTCCGTGCAGCTTCGACTCGGCGTACTTCTTGTCCAGCATGAAGTTGAGCTTCTTCATCTGACCGCAGTAGGCGTACTTCAAGGTGCAGCAGAAGACGCCAGCCATGTTGGGGACTGCGATTCTCTTGATCATATCGCCGCCAGGGTCCATGACGGCCGTACCGAAGAGCTCCATGGTGTTCGGACCAACCTGGCGCCAAAACGCCATAGCGGACATGTTGCCGCGGACGCGGTTGGGTAGATCGGGCGTCTTCGGGAAGTTCACCGAGTGCATGAGGTGATACGCTAAGCGTTCGCCATCCCTCATGCGAATGAAGCCCGTGGCATCGATGTACACGTAGTCGCGGTTCTTGACGAGGTTTGTCGACGCGAAGGGGATGTCGACCTCCATCCACTTCACAATCAGAGCTCGGAACGGCTCGTCCAGGGATGGCTCGACGATGCTGTCGAGTACAGCAGCTCCACTGAAGTCGTCAACGTACGAGGCCTTGACGCGCATCGCCTCCAGCGTCGAGCTCACGAGACCGAACATCAAGTCGTCCAGCTTGCCTTCCTTGTTGCCCATACCCCAAATCAGCGGCAAGCCATTTCCAGTGATGTTCTCGCCCGCTGAGGCAGTTCCTGGACGCTCGACGTACATCTTGATCCCTTGGCGCTGCTTGCACAGTTTCCAACGTCGCGGATCCACCCGTTTCTTCTTCTCGTCCTGGTACGTGGTGTACTTCTCGAGGTTGGTCATGATGAGCGAATTCGCCAGGTCCTTAAGCTGCTCGTGGTCATGCTCGGTCAGGGCAAGCTCTGTGAACGGGTTGACGATGAATCTTCCCTTCACCATGGCGACCCAAATGCCCTATCCGAATGGTGCTGGCAATATGAAGAACAACGTGAATCGAGAAGTGATAAATCTATCAATCGTGTCGGAAGACGATAAGACCTGGCAGGCAGGTGAGTGTCCAGGATGATGGATAAGAGCGCTCCACAGCCCTAAGACATCCTCGACAGTGTCAGAGTGCCATGCATCTATTCGCCCCGAGGACGTGGTAAGCTCATTAATAGTACTGGATGCGGTACTACAAGTATATCTCCTTGACCTACTTCGTACTAGAGCTGGAATGCTCGACACTGCCATTGGACGACTCGAAACTCGAGTGGCTGATCGTGTAGTTCTTAAGCAGCAGAACCTTCGCGCAGTCCACGGAGCTGGAGCTTGTAACGGACGTAATGCACGCCGTGCAGAACGTCACTTTGCGCTGCGATAGCAGCATGTCTGGGTCGACGAAGCTCAGCTTGCGGCTGATCCTACAGGCGTGGCACAGAAACCCGAAGCACAGTTTGCACGTGCTGTTGCTCTTGCCAAAGTCTCCGATCTTCCGTCCCGATATAGGGGCCGAACACGTGACACAGGCGCTCTTCTTGTTCGGAGCACCGTGCTGCTTGGAGTCGGTGTACGCCTTATCTAGCTTATAGGCCAGCTTGCGCATCTGTCCGCAGTAGGCGTACCTCAAGCTGGAGAGGAAGACGTTGGCCATGTTTGGCACTACCAGCTTGCGTACCAGCCCAGCGTCAACAGGGTCCATGACGCCCGTTGCGTACATTTCCATGTTGTTGGAGCCGACTTGGCGCCACAACCCGACAATGGAGAGGTTGCCTCGAATGCGGCTCGGCAAGGCGTGAGTCTGCGGGAAGTTGACCGAGTGAAGCACGTGGTAGCCCATTCGCTCGCGTCTCGAGTTGGTGACGTACCCTGTTCCCTCTAAGTAGACATAATCGCGGTTCTTGACGAGGCTGGTCGTGTGGAAGGGGATGTCGAGCTCCATCCACTTGATCACCAGCGACTGGAACGGGTCTTCAAGAGTCGGCTTGACAATCGTGTCAAGCACAGCCGCACCACTGAAATCGTCGACGTACGACGCCTTGATACGCATCGTCTCGAGATCTTCACTGATAACGCCGAACAGGAGATCGTCCAGTTTTCCCTCCATGGTGCCGACACAGAGGATCATTGGTAGCCCCGACCCAGTCGGCTCGTCACCGGAAGCGGCAGCGGCAGCAGTACCCTGCGAACGCTCCGCAAACACTCGGAGTCGCTCCTTCTCCTTCAGCGGCTTCCAGTGATTCGGGTCGACTGAGCGCGTTGAGCCTGACATGTACTTCATGCAGTGGCGCAGGTTGGTTAAGATGCGCTGGTTGGCGAGATCTTCGAGCGAAGTGCGATCGGCCGGAGTTAGGTTGAGCTCTTGAAAGGGGTTGACGATGAATCGGCCCTTCATCTGGATCGAAGGGTGCAGTGGAAGTGCTGGTTGCTGAGCAAGTACTAGAATGGTGAGCTGCTTGCTACCAAGAGGCAAAGGTATGTGACCTTTGAACGAAAAGAGGACACCGCGATCGCGGGATCAACTCAAGCCGGAGAAAGCGTAGCTATGCAGCACAGCTGTGGATTGATGACAATTGTGCAGCTCGGCGTTGCGCCGCGGTCCGACGTCGTAGCTCGATGAAACGCTCTGAAGGACTAGGTGGCAGACCGAAGTACAGTATGCATCAGTGGGTTAGCCTTCCGAGAGGAATCCTCTTCCTTTGGAGACTTGTCAGCCTCGTGAATCTGAGTCAAGCTCAAGTGCGACCCCATATGCTGAAGTTTGCAAAAGAGGGCATTTCATAGTGTTCCTCGACCTAAACACACACGATGGCGAATTGAGCAAGCGCTGACGCTGCTGCTGCTGTTCAAAACCCCAATCCTGACGAGTGATCCTTTCCTTTCAGCATGGACAAGCATTCAGTACTGAGGCTTTCGAGGCAAAGCCAGCCGAGGAGGCTCGCGCAAGTATAGAGCGTAGTCTCGTACTTCAGTCCAAGCACATCTTTGCCTGTGTGATAGCTTGGGGTTATAATAACACTACATTTATTGGGACTTTGTTGAACGCGGGGATAAACGATGACGCATGAATTGCGATCACGGATCACGTTACGGCGTGATCGTGATCAGACTGACGCTGCAAGGGCAACCGCCTCGTCTGACGAAAACATCACCGGTAATGCCCGCTCGTAGAGATGAGGGAGATCTGTTAAGCCAAAACCTATACATGTAGAGAGGTCTCTAAACGGTTCCACACATTGACACAACCTACGAAACTCCGTTTCAATTGATAAACACCAGGCTGCCCCCATCATCTACTGCGTACTAGCGTAGGAATACTCGCCACTGCCTTCGGACGAAAGCGTTTGCTCAAAACTCGAATGGATGGTCCTATGGTTCTTTAGCAGCAGAGCCTTCGCGCAGTCCACGGAGCTGACACTTGTTACGGAGCTGATGCACGCCGTGCAGAACGTCACCTTGCGCTGAGATAGAAGCATGTCGGGGTCGACGAAGCTCAGCTTACGGCTGATCTTACAGGCGTGACATAGGAACCCAAAGCACAGTTTGCACGTGCTGTTGCTCTTGCCAAAGTCTCCGAGCTTCCGTCCCGAGATCGGCGCTGAACACGTGACGCAGACGCTCTTCTTGTTCGGAGCACCGTGCTGCTTGGAGTCGGTGTACGCTTTATCTAGCATAAACGACAACTTGCGCATCTGGCCACAGTACGCGTATCTCAAGCTGGAGAGAAACACGTTGGCCATGTTTGGCACCACCAGTCTCCGCACCAGCCCAGCGTCAACAGGGTCCATGACGCCTGTTGCGTACATTTCCATGTTGTTGGGACCAATCTGCCGCCAGAACCCGATAATAGAGAGGTTGCCGCGAATGCGGCTCGGCAAGGCGTGAGTCTGCGGGAAGTTGACCGAGTGTAGCAAGTGGTAGCCCATTCGCTCGCCCTGCGGGGTGGCGACGTAGCCCGTGCCTTCGAGGTAGATGTAGTCGCGGTTCTTGACGAGACTGGTCGAGTGGAAGGGGATGTCGAGCTCCATCCACTTGATCACCAGCGACTGGAACGGGTCTTCCAGAGTTGGGAGCACGACGGCATCCAGCACTGCAGCTCCACTGAAGTCGTCGACGTACGACGCCTTGACGCGCATCGTCTCGAGATCTTCGCTGATCACTCCGAACAGCAGGTCTTCAAGCTTGCCTTCCATCGTACCGACGCACAGGATCATCGGTAGTCCCGACCCGGTGGGTTCGTTACCAGAGGCAGCGGCGGATGCTGCTCCCTCCGGGCGTTCCGAGTAGACTCGAAGCCTCTCCTTCTCCTTCAGCGGCTTCCAGTGGTGCGGATCAACCGAGCGCTTGGAGCCCGACATGTACTTCATGCAGAGCTGTAGGTTTGTCGAGATACATTGGTTTGCAAGGTCTTCGAGCGAGGTGCGATCAGCCGGAGTCAGGTTGAGCTCTTGGAACGGGTTGACGATGAATCTGCCCTTCATTTTTGGTTGAAAGGTGCTGGCTGTTGAGCAAGTGCAGGAATGGAGAATTGGATGAGTGGTGCTGCCAAGAGGCACAATTCGGGGTAATCTACTTAGCCAGTTTAGCTCCTCCATAGGGGGTGAAGCTTACTCGATCCACAGTACCAGAGCATGACATCAACAGGAGCCGGAATCAGGCGCAACTATGCAGCACAGCTGTGGTTTGGCACCTGGGAACCTGGGTTTGTACTCATTGCTCGAAGGTGTATCAGGTAAGACACTGTTGCGCGACAAAACGCCACTACTTGTAGTATCAATGGTACACGTAGGCAGCTTGCCTCTAATCTCGGCTGCAGATCAAGCGGCAGCTGGGTCGCCTGCCGTCCTTACCCTATCTAGCGGAGACTCTGCCGGCCTCATAACGTTTGAGCCAAATGTCCCCATATGCTGTAGCTGTGGCTGTTTAAACGGATGAGTCAAGGCATCACGAGCCTTTTTGTACTTGGCACGCGCGCATCATGGTGTCTTGAGGTGGGGCGAGCAGAGCACATACACCTGCTGTTCGGCCACCAATCCTGGCGAGTGATCTTTCCGCTTCAACATGGAACAGCATTCAAGTGCACGGCGGACCGCCATCCAAACCGACACTGGCGGTTGGAAGCCAGCCGAGCTCATGCAAGTGCATGCATAGTGGCTATCATTATCGTACAGTTTTACGCGTTGCGACGATCGTGGAGACAAGAGATTACATGTATGCAAAGAGTGATATTGGCTGGCTCGTTCGAAAGCTCACAACACCCTAGCTATATTTTATTTCTTGCGTGTAGTTCCCCAAGCACCTTCTAGAGAGCACCAAAATCCCACTGACTGGAGTACGAAAACTCCGTACTGTTTGCTCCGGAAGACAACACCCTGTCTGCGCTGGAATTCGCGCCATGGTGACGATTTCTTGCCAGCAAGTAAGCCCGAGCAACGTCAAGTGCACTCATGCTGGTCACATCGGTCATGCACGCCGTGCAGAACGTCACCTTGCGCTGAGACAGCAGCAAGTCCGGGTCCACGAAGCTCAGCTTGCGAACGATCTTACACGCGTGGCAAACAAAACCGAAGCACAGTTTACATGAACTGTTGCTCTTGCCAAAGTCTCCGATCTTTCGACTCGTGACCGGCGACGAGCAGGTTACGCACACGCTCTTCTTGTTCGGAGTACCATGGAGTTTCGACTCCTCGTAGCGTCGCTCGAGCATGTACGCCAGCTTGCGCATCTGTCCGCAGTAGGCATATTTCAAGCTCGACAGAAACAGGTTTGCCATGTTCGACACCACCAACTTTCGCACCAGCCCTGCGTCAACCGGGTCCATGACTCCCGTCGCGTACATTTCCATCGTGTTAGTGCCGATTTGGCGCCAAAAGCCAATGATCGAGAGGTTACCACGGACGCGGTTCGGCAGGCCGTGAGTTTGCGGGAAGTTGACCGAGTGTAGCAAGTGGTAGCCCATACGCTCGCCCTGCGGGGTGGTGACGTACCCTGTTCCCTCTAAGTAGACGTAGTCGCGGTTCTTGACGAGGCTAGTCGAGTGGAAGGGGATGTCGAGCTCCATCCACTTGATCACCAGCGACTGGAACGGGTCTTCGAGCGACGGCATGACAACCGACCCCAGTACTGCAGCTCCGCTAAAGTCATCGACGTACGAAGTCTTCATGCGCATCGTCTCGAGATCTTCACTGACGACGCCGTACATAAGATCACCCAGTTTGCCTTCCATGGTACCGACGCACAGAATCATGGGCAACCCGGAACCGGTCGGCTCGTCGCCAGAGGCTGCTCCGTCAGGTTTTTCTTGGTACACCTTGAGCTTCTTTCTGTCCTTCAGTGGCTTCCAGCGAGAAGGGTTTACCTTGCGTTTGTTCTCCAGGTACTTCGTGCAGAACTCCAAGTTCGTCGAAATGCACTGGTTAGCTAGATCGACAAGGCTTGTGCGGTCGGCAGCAGTCAAGTTGAGCTGCTGGAACGGGTTGACGACGAATCGGCCCTTCATCTAGGTGGAAGTTGCTAGTACTCGCTCGTAGTTTGGGGAAACGCTGGTTGGCGAGCGAGTTGTTAAGTGAGGTCGATGTCCATGTGGCTTGGAAGGGAGAGACAGCGAACGTACTGTAGCGGATTCTTACCCGAGACAGAAGGAAATGGTTGATGGTGTGGGAAGTGTTCCCACATCCTCTACCATACATGTTTGCGACGGAGCTACTGTCGGGGTATCCAAATGCACTTGGCTGGGTCAACTGGTTCAGGAAATCCTAGTCTTTCACCACTGCTTTGATTGCATCGCCATTCATGTGGAACTCGCGCGAGCGTTGGTACAGAAGTTGATAACGGTGGTAGAACGAGTCACCCATCCGGCATGGAAGTAAATATCGTTCGAAGGGTGTCATACACAATCGGGATCGGAATTATTATTATTTTTTGTGGGGGGATCAGTGCTCAATATTTATTATTGCACATTTTAACAAAATACAATACAAAAATTGGGCGATAATAAGAGATAAAAGGAAATAATATTTAATAATATTTCCTTTTTGGATATAACGGATAATTCCGAATAGAGTACTTTTCCAAATAGTATACCTAGACCAAATTGTGTACCGTTTTGGCGTTACTCAAATAATAGTGTACCGTACCAAATATAATACCGTCACCACCAGCCACCAATGACCAGAACCACCAATTTTCTTGGTCGGCTCTCTTCATTCTGCGTTTCACCAGTCCCTACAAACCCCCAGCAGCCAAACCAATCCCAGTGAAGATGCCGTCGTCACGCATGCCCAAGTCAATGGCCGAGAAGAAAGAGGTCGTTCAGTGGATCGAGAAAAACGGCGGTGTGCCCACCCCAGCCGCTGTTTACTTCAAGAACGAGCGCGGCTGAAAGGTTTCCGAAGCTCAGGTGCGCTACTGGTGGAAGCAGCGCACCGCTATCAAGGCCGCGCCAGCGCTACGCAGCCGCCTGAGTGGGGCGGGCGCTAAGCCACGGCTATCCGAGATCGAGGATTTCTGTTCGATCAAGTGCTGTTTCGCTGGTCTGCAAAAGAGAAGGTCTCTCGTGATTGGATTCGCGACGCTGGGCAGCGGCTTGCTGCATCTGAGCTGGGAGATGCTGATTTCGTTGCGTCGGACCGCTGGGTCAACGGCTTCATGCGCCGGTATGGGCTGTCGCTGCGCCGCACCACCAATCTTACCGTGCTAACCGATGATGTGTTGACCGAACGGGCGGTAAGCTTTCTAAGCTATCTCACGTCACGCATCGATGGGCTTAGCGACGATCACACCATCCTGATGGACGAGACGGCAGTCTACTTCGAGGACCCGCGCCGCCAGACGGTGGACCAAGTTGGAGCTCGCCACGTCGTGCTAAAGTCTACGGGATTTGCTTCAATGCGGGTGACGGCTGTGCTGGCCGTCACGGCAACCGGCCGCAAGCTGCCCCCGCTGGTTGTTTGGAAAGGGGCCAAGCAGGATGGCAAGATTGAGCGCTACGGCAACGTCTACGTCGTGAACCAACCCAAGGCATGGGTCGACTCGGCGCTTCTCACTCGTTGGCTGGATCTGGTGTTTCCGCCCATTTTCGACACGTGCACGCAGGGAAAAGCGCTGGTCTGGGACAGCATGCGTGCACACATCTCCAAGATGGTGAAGGCTCGGTGCACCGCGAAAGGGGTGCAGATGTTCGTCATCCCAGGCGGATTGACACCCTACGTGCAAGCGGGAGATATCGGGATCTACAAGTCGTTCAAGGACAAACTGTCGCCCATCATTGACAGCTGGAAGAAGTCTGATGCTGTGCTCTACACTCGCGGAGGAAATCCAAAGCCGCCATCGGTTGAGACCGTGGCGAACTGGGTGAACGTCGCTTGGCGCGATGTTCCAGCTGACGTCGTTGAGCGCTCGGTGGCAGCAGCTGGGTTTTCTCCAAGATTTGGAGATTGGCATGTGGCGAGACACGACGTTTACGGCGAGCTCTTTTGCTCAAAGTGGAAGGAGCGCATTGGAGAAAATGCTGACGACGTGAGCGACAACGGAGGTGCCCTCAGTGAGGACTGTTTTGATGAGTTTACGATTTGGAACAGCGAAGAGTCTGTGTAGGACTAGAATTAGTGTACCGATCCAATTTGAGTACCTTTTGGTAACTGAAGGTATAATACAGGAATTGTGTACCGTATACAAATTGGCATTATCCGTTGATATTCTATTTTAAATCCAAGTCAAAGACGGCGTCCTCAGAGACAACCATCCACTCCCACAATACACTTCAGCTTCGTTTACAGCTCGCTTACGCCTCACATTTGGGTATTTACTAGCCCTGCAACATCCTCAAGCCAAGCAACGAGCACCCCACTTCTCAGTCTCAGGTCGTTGTTAACTGCAATAGAGCGGTAGAATTGTAGCGAGCGCTGCATTTTCTAGAATGATCGCGCAATACACATGCGTATAAGCCCTGTGATCGGTAGTACCGTACGGCAGTGCTTATATCACCATTGAGTGTGCTGCCGATCCGCACCATTGTAAAATACGCAGGAATATAACGTTGTTTTCAATGGGGGCAGTGCTGGAGTCTCATTTAAGAATTTACCGTCCAGGACGCGGATCGCGGCTCTTCCGTGGCCACCAGGCCAAATGAACGCCTGGTCGGTCCGAGAGGAAACCAATGCCCCTATTCGTACGTGTATTTGTTGCGGTTTAGACGGCTACCTACTCCCGAAGGCGCGCACAGCTGCATCTTCGCCTACGGAACAGATATCCACGGGGATACGTGTCCGCGGTAGGCAGCCTCCACGCGCTAGCAAACTTTGTATGGGCATGTTGTATGATGCTAGGTTAGCGTAAAGCGTAATCTGCGTCTTCTTTCTCAAGGAGGGTCCTGACTTTTGCTACCTCTGTAAAACCTGCAACGGAGCACACAAGCAGGTCCCAGCAACTCGTTACTCCAACATCCTCTCTCACCTGTCGACCAAACCCCCCAGCTACCTGGCCGAGACAGCTGGAATAATCAAAGTCTGACAATGAGCTTGGCTGCATCGTCCTCGTCCTAAAACCGCACGTCTAGCACCCTTATCAGGATTTACACCGACATCCCGTGTGTTTAACGCAGCTCACAATGGTATCGTTGTGAAAC
This sequence comes from Phytophthora europaea, assembly GCA_030463285.1. Taxonomy (NCBI): domain Eukaryota; phylum Oomycota; class Peronosporomycetes; order Peronosporales; family Peronosporaceae; genus Phytophthora; species Phytophthora europaea. The sequence goes on along the minus strand of JAHQIV010000050.1, from coordinate 6,966 downwards.
AAACTACGTGTTTCTTTCCTAATCTTCATCCGGCCGACTGGGCCTTGCCCTTGTGTAGTGGATTCTGGATGTCAAGCCAGATCCATCGCAGTAGACGAAACCACAGGTCCGCGTCTGGGGGGCGTACTGATGCGATCACCGGCTCTCCGGAAAGGTGCTGGCTGGCCTGGTGCATCCAGAGTCAGCTCACCTCGTGGCGGTGTTCGATCCAGGATGTCTGGATTCGATCACAGTTTCATGTTATCTGTTATGACGCCGCCAGAGATCCAAGTGGAATCCCTGGCAGCTCTACATGTTTCCTTCAAGCTGATGCCAGCAAGAAGGACTGTATATTACATTGAGTTAGGAAGGCAGTGACCTCACTGTCTAATCTTCTCACTCTGCATTTTGATTCTTACCTAGCAAGCAACCTAATACACTAGGCTACATCTTTCATAGCAGGCTCGCCACCTGCCCTGACCGTGTTCAACCTACATCAATCCGGAAAACACTACACCTTGTTACACAGAGCCGCAGAGGCACCCACTGCTGGCATTGAATTGCCCTGCGAAAGCGACCAAGAGCCGGCTACACATGGATTCGTAGATGTTTCCTCCTTGTGGTGCACGACGTGCTTTTACGCCTTTACTTTGGAAGCCTCACCTCGGGATCCAGGCTGTACTTTTTAACAGCAATATCTCCACGGAAACAACAGTGTGTTCGTCCCAATTTCTAAGCTATTGAAACCGTAGCTCATTAATGCTACGCGTGTGACCCAGTTAACGTCACGTGGGGACAATTATGGGATTCGCGGACACAGGTTTTAGGACCAAGTTAGTGTGGTGATTGCTGCCAACAACTGACGTTCAAACTTGCTGATCCGATCTTGTGGAGGATGCACACCGGCAGGGATAAAAAATACATTACGGATGATCGATTCCCTGCATAATAGTAAGAGCAATAAGCCATGACAAATTAATATTTACTTAGCAATAAAACATATTTTGCTATCTGTATCACCAGCCCTCGCCACAACCTCTTTCGCTACGCCTCGTACTCGTCCGATTCAACCGAAACAAGCGTATCTGCGTTCCACATATCGCTTTTAGCATGGCCAACCCAACGTTGGCATCATCCCAGACGCCCTCACTGAGGTGTCAGAATCTACGAGACACTGAATGCGTTTGGTGTTCACTTAGGTTGCTGCAGTGTGTGGTCAAGTAGTGTTTGTTGAGCGCTGGATGTAGCTAGTGGTGGTTGAGGTCTATGACCGTGATGCCTTTGACTATGAGAGAGAAGAAAGAGATTTCTGACGAACGGGACATATGGGTTTCTAGGAACTACTCTTGTATGCGTGCAGACTTATTGTATGGTTGCAGCCAGTATAGTCAAGAGTAGTCAACGGGGGTTTTATTGCTCGAGGTGCTTTCTCCTACATCAACACTTAACAACAAGAACACAATCAGTTTTTTTCTTGTGGCGATCTCGGATTGGCACCACGTCGACACGTGAAGTTCTGACGAGGCTGAAGTCGCGGTTGGCACTTGTCCACGTAGATCCGAGACCATTAAAACCCACATCAAGGTCAATTGAATACACCCAAAAACCCATCAAAAGCCGATGCATTCGGTCTAAGCTTGTAGCGCAGACAACGCGGACGTACTTAAGTATTCAGGACAGCGAACATCAGAGGCCCCTCTAAGATAGCTGAGTTTCGTTACGTCTTGTGTTGTTAAGGTACTGCACTTCGAAACGAAAATCCGTCGCGAACGTAGCTACTTCATCCGGGCGGGAATTATTGCAAGAATGTACTATCCACAGGACCCAAGACTCCTGAATGGAATTGTTGTAAAATATGATATTATGTAGGTACAATAATAAGGCTCTGTATATTCGATCATACATCAATTACGACTCCTTCATGAAGAATGGCGACAGCGTAGCGAAATGCCTCTAAATCGCATGGTAACGGTTCGGGGAGCTTTCCTAGACGGCGCAACTTGTCCTTGCCGATGTGAGGAAGCCTGTACTCGTTCGAACCACCGGCGCGCATTGTACACTCGAAAACCATCTGCAAGGTGAGAAATATGTTGTCCAGCTTCTCATATTCGAGTGCGTCGTACGATTTCCTACCGCACGAATGAGCTGGTCGATGTTGTAGCAGTCCTCTTGATACTGGAGAGCTTGTATCCGAAAAGAAGTATCCCAAATCAAGGGTATTATAATCTGGAGAGTTTGCTGGCTGAAACTCGAGCTGAATGTTCCATCCGTCAGCACGCCCAGCGGCGAGGATGTCTGGATCGTTGGGTTTGCAGTGAGGTGTAGCATTATCTTGTTGGATGATGATTGACATACCTTTTTCAAAAGTTGGCCACTTGGCATTGATTGCTGGTATAACATGTTCAAGCAGGTAGCGCTTGTAGACTTTACCGTTGACAGAATCCAGGTTCTTCGTCTCGATCGTTCCTGCCAGTCGGTTCTTGCAGGTGCGCTGCGCTTCTGTTTGCTTCGTAAAATCCCAGATGCCAATTTTCCCGTCAAATAAAAGCTGTCCATTTGCATCATATCTGCACACAATAACAACATTAAATGTCAGAGCGTGAACAAAATTGACCATTTGTGCAGGTTCGGCTTACCTTGGTCTAGCTACTGCAGCCAGGAACATTGTCTTGCCGATGAATCGCTTGCTTTTACGCCCGCGATGAGGCTGAATCATCCAGTATCGTTGATAGCGTTTCGATGCATGAATAAATGCGATTTATTCATGCATCGAAACGCTATTAACGATACTGGATGATTCAGCCGATTCTACGAACGTAAGACAGGACCGATGGCAGCAGCAACGCAGTGAACAGGTCGAGTTATTTGTGTCAGGCGTGGAGGATACCTCGTTCCTTCTGGGGCGCTTAAAGACTGCAGAAGAGCGGGCGGTATTTCTTAAAACTCTAAAAGCAGAGATGATGCCCGACGTTGTACATAGGCGAGAAGTGGGAGCCATCAGGTCTGTGGACGACGTGGCGAAGAGCGTGCCGGATTCGAGCATGCTTGTTCTCCATCGTCAAGAGCGGGTGGATAGTGTTCGTGTGGCGCAGGAGCTGGCCCTGCGCGATCGCGTCCCGCACCACAGAGCGCGCTACGCCCAGCTCGTCCGCCAGACACTGTTGTGTCATGCGCCGACGAAACGGAATGGTGGCGATGCGCGCTAGAAGCGCTTGCCGGTCTTTCTTCTTGCGGCCGGCTGCCCCCGGCATCTTGCTAACCACGCCGTCGATCCCGTCGCTGGCAAATGTCGACTTAAACCGGCCCCAGACTCGGCTAATGGTGCTGATGTCCACACCAAATTTCTCAGCAGCATGGCTCATGGCTCCTCTGTCGGGGCGACCGTGCTCACCGTTCAGCAGTAGGAAAATCACAGCATCCTTTCGCTCTCTGTCGGTGAGGTTTGGCTTGGATGACGTGGTTCGGGCGCTCATGCGGGGGGACTGGTTGCTGGTGGCGTGCGTGCGAGATGGGGTATTTTGGGTAATGAGGATTCCCCATGCGTACACGTTCGCTCGTAACTTTCTTGTTTGAAGGAGTTTTTTGGCGCTCAAAAGACGTGCAAAAAGCTGAGAGCAACTGGCGTTGATTCCGCCTACCAGCGGGCTCAAACCGAGCCCATGAGGGAAAAGAGATCGGACCATCTGTTTTTCGTTGCAATTATTTTCACCCAGAGGAAGTAAAAAATCGCGCAAAGAATCGAGGCGAACGAACAAGGTTGCTGCGCTTTTGCTGGGAGACCTTCATTAATTTTGTTATTGGGTTTGTTCGAGTGGGTGCCAGTACCCATCACTACCAATACTCATTAACCACTTCACTGTAAAAATGTCTGGTCTAAGCTGGAGAAATGTGGCGAGTGAATGATGGTGTAAGAGGTATACAGCGTAATCCTTGCACTGTTTCAACGCGGGATGTTCCAACAAAGAGGTGCGCAAATTGCCAAGGTGGCGCAGGCTGTGTGCCACCCGGGGTCATTGATTATATCCGCGGGCGTGAGTTCTTGCTGAAGTGATGATAAAATTTGCGGCGTCACAGGAAAATAATCTGCTCCATTTTCATCATTCCAATTAGTACCGTTTGGATAATGATCTGGTAGTCGATGAAAGTCCTCAAGAATTTTCTGCTGCCGCTTGCATTTTTGAGCTCGGAGCTGCTCGTGCAAGAAGAACACCCGAAATCGGCGGAAGAGATCTCGAGCTTTGACGTCGTAATCTCGTTTTGGATCCATATACATGTTTTTGCAGAGGGAAACACCGCCAACGACGTCTAGTTGGTGAAAGTCGCCCACCTTTTGAGGTATTGTTAGTGAATGGATAATGAAATGTTTTGAATGTCAGAAGTTTACGTACCAGCATTAGCGATATCCCGCCAAATATTTTGTCCGGGTCGTAGAGAGCACGAAGCCGTTCATCAATTTGGGCGAGTAATTCAGTAGACACCATAGATATATCATCAATGACCACCAGCCCGACAGTATCATCAAACTGCATCTTAAGAGTTTCAAGTGCGGTCGGGTTTAATGGTCGTTTTGACTTCGTGGCGATTTTAAGGGCCGAGTGTATAGTTTGACCACCAGGTAACAAACAAGCTCCGGCTCCAGTCGGACAAGTGTTTATCACGCGGACGCCTCGCGCCTCCAATTCCGCTTGAATGCGTCGGATGACAAACGATTTTCCAGTCCCACTACTCCCGTGTAGCAATGTTAGCGACTGAGACCTCTTTCCTTGCACTGCGTCCATCACTTCATTCACAACGTGGTCTAGCACTTGGTATTGGTCGTGGTTGAGTGTCGTTGGTGATATGAAGGTATTCTGCGTAGGTCTGTCGCTGCAGTAGCCACTATTTCGGCTTCCACTTTCATCATTGGCTAATGTCGAGCACGGTGGTAAGGTGTGTATCTGCTTCGCGATATCAGCTAATCGAAAGGGGTCGTTTGCTGCATTCTCTAACGATACCTCGCTAGAGGGATTCCCGGTCAATTGGTTGCCACAGTACACCAAATTGTCCCCACAACGGCCGGACATTCTTTTTGTCACTGTTTCACGAATGGACTCTGGAACCGTTTTCCACAACCGATCCCTTAGAGAGCGGATTTTGGCTTGAGCACTTGATTTGTAGTGCGTCGTCAAGCTTAGAAGCTGAAAAACATCCTCGTCGTTTGTGAGAATTCCCAGCGCTTCTGCACAACCAATTGCGGACCTAGTAGTTTCCCGCGCTTCACTTTGTTCTACAGCCGGTGTATCATCCGAGGAGAGTTCATTCCAGTAATCGGTATTCCGAGCACGCCATGCTGAATAAGTGCGGTCACTATTTTCATTACGATAGCCGCGCTTTAAAAGCTTTGAAATCGAGCGAAAATGCTGACGTTTAATTAGCGATACTTCACGCGTATCCCAGCACTTGAAAAGGGATCGAAGACCATCAGCCGATGGTTCAAACATTGGTGCCCCGGTTTGAAGATCCCATGGTGTGTACGTGCTAATGATCGCCCTACACGTAATAGTAGCGATGCATGTTAGAGATAAGTAAACTAACGCGTGCCTTGAATTACAACGTACTTGGCGAGGGTGTCCATCTTTGCTTCTGATTTCAATGCCGCTTGATACGTCTGAAGAGGGGGGCCTCCAAGCATCGGAGCCATAAATTTTGTTCGTATACAGCCCTCGTAGTGTGGATACAATGGGTGGCTCGGTGCAAACGAAAACCCAGCTCTGCGGGGTCTTCCTCGTTGAATAGTCACATCTTCATCGTTGGAGGAGGGTATTACTTTGCGGATATCCACAATTGATTAAAAAAACTCAATTGGTGACAGCTCTGCAAAATGATTTCCACGATGGCGGTACGACTCCGCTTGAGTAAGAAAGACGACCTCGCTGTCCACCGTAAATTTTCGTGCGTGGCTACTTCGATCAGCACTCGAATCATCTTCGTCAAATATGATTTCAGCCTGCTCATCTTGTTCTCCATCCAGCACAACAATTATCTGCTGCCGTTCACTCTGAATACTTTGACCTCTAGTTGAGCTCGTATCTGGAGTGATCACGGGTCTTGCTGTCATTTCTCGTAAATAGTCATGCGGGAAAATATATCAAAATGAATCAGACGACAGATATGATGAGTTTCTGAGTAGAGCGTACACCATGAAGGCGTGGGGCCATTCATGTCCTCCGTTAAACGCATTTACCGTCCTTGTTGCGAGGAATTGAACTTGGCGAATCGGTAAGTGGCTGTCTTCGGCGGTACTCCCGTGCTCTTCAGCGTACGTTATTGCCGACATCATTGCACTTGTAGCGGATTTGAGCCCACTTGTATCTTTAGTCATGTAATGTCGCTGGTATTCATTCACAAACTCGCCAGCATCTTCAGATGCCAGGACGGATGAATTCGTGTGACTTCCTGTAAGAACGCGTAATATATGGTTAGTTTCGACAACCATCTTATCCCGCTCTGGCCGATGTTGTTCCCAGGTAATGGGTGGGTCGAGGTGGGGGCGTATCAATTGCCCTTGCTCCAAATCGTAACCACTATCAATCGTCGCGAGAGTTTTTTCGGAGACGGGGGAGCTCACGACTTTGTCTCTTTTGTGCTTCGTACCAGTATCCTCGCGTAGCAATCTCAACTCAATCGGTCTTGTATCGTCCGCGAAAACTCCCGCGGGTCGGCTAAGGCGGCACCTAAAACGTCCTTGCTTTCCTTTTAAGCAAGTAGCAGAGTGGCGGTGAAAGTTGGTGGCGGCAGCACAACGTTCTGCCACTAGCTTAAACCGGTCGTATGCCGTTTGCGCCGACGGAACCTCCATTTCACAAGGCCTCAACAACGTCGAGTCTACGGATGTGGCAGTGTCACCAGGAGGTTTTAGGCACTCCTCTCGATATTGATGCGTTGCTAGTGATAGTTGCGTGTGCGACACGCTGTCCAACCATCGTGCTGCTTTTTCACAAAGCCGAG
>JAHQIV010000049.1:0-42742 GCA_030463285.1 Phytophthora europaea | reverse complement strand
CCTTTGCGTAACCATCCGTAAAAATGTGTTTAAAACATTTTGTATCACCTTCCGGAATTTTCCCTTAGAAATATAAAGTCAAAGAAAAGACCAAAACCCACTGAATTACGTTAGTTGAGGATGGATCGCAAGTCCGCTTTGCTAATCAAGCCTGAGTGCAACCAACACTTCGCAATCAGCGTCGTTTGGCACACGTGGTTTCATGGGACTCCGACAGCGCCTCTTCGGAAGATCTCTCTTTCGGACGCGAAGTCCCCCCAATGTGGTGCCGAGAATGAGAGATGGGGAGTTCCTGTGCGCCGAGAGCGGAAGCAGCGCCATGCTTGGCGGATGCCACCAAGATTATCAACTACTACACTGCAGCATGTGGGGCCGGGTGACCCCCACGTGTGTCCAAGATCGACACCAAGACGCTTCGGACCGGGCGGACCCGTCGCGTTCAAGATATCGCCGCCTAGGCACGGGGGACCGGGTAAACCCTCCAGTGCTGACATTATCTTACCGAGGCGCAAGGATCAGGTGCACCTTCGCGCTCCAGAAAGCACCACGGAAGCTCCAAGGACTGCTCGTCTCACCAAGCACTTATCGTGGCGACCACTTCGGTTTGACGGTAGTGAACTGTATGGAGACCGCGCTCAGTTGAGATCCAGTTTCCGGCTTGTATTTGTTGCCAGCTTTGCTCTTGGCTGAAATGGAACCAGTTCTGCGTTCGCGACGTCTTCTCCAAGGTCGGCAAGAGAGCCAAGTTTGTCAACTTCGGCGATCGGAAGATGGCAGGACCAGGCAAGACTCGTTCTAGACGGGGTAACATCCGACATGGTAAATCGGTTCCGGCCTTCGGGCCCTCTGCCCCCTGTCCCCGTTAGCTACGATGGTAGCAACGGCCTTCCCATTTTCAGGTACGTGTACTAACCCCGGACACTTGGCCAACGGATCCGCGTTTCCTCCCAAGTGCCCCAACCAGTTGAGACAGCTTCCTTAAAGCGTGTCGACTTCGATGTGCAGTTGAGAAGAGGAGTAAAAGGAAGGACTCAACAGCACGAGAGACTTTGGTGACCTCTCATGTGTCCAAACATGTCAAACACCTCCAAGTATTTGAGCTCAAGCTCCAAGCTCCCCAGAAGATAGGCATCAAACCACCAAGAACTACGCCCACTGTGGCAACATCGAGTAGGCAGTGCCTAAAGAATATGCATGTGCAGGCCTTTATAGTTAGTGAATAACATAAGTAGAGGTTCTCTTCCACCAAACCTGAGAGCAGCCAACAGTGTTCGATCGTCTGCGCGGACAAGTGCTGCCATGCCTCCGTACACCACTGGACCCCTTCAGCATACCCACTTTATTCGGATTCTTGTTGCCGATGTCCATCTCGTCCAGCGCGTGGAGCATCTTCCGCGTGAGCACGTCGCGCTTAAGACAGTAGATAATCTCTTGGTCGAGTGGCTGCATCATCGAGGTAGTGTTGGCGGCAACTCCTCTAGGCGCACGTTAGATAGCGCAACGCCGTCGGCGCAATGCGACGACCCATTGTCCACACATCATAATCTCCCTCCCTTGGTCCTTCATGGACGCGTTCACGTCCTTTAGCCACGCGTCAAAGACGTCCGTCGTCATCCAAGCCTTCTCTGTCGACTTGTACTGGATGGCGTCAGGCTTGTCCTTGATCCAGCGTGGCTTGGCCGTCTTGCCAATAAACAACAAAAGCTTGTCACTCCCCGTCACGTTCGTGCACACAGCCAGCGTGATTCGCGACTTGTCTTGCTTGAGGGAGGGTGCGTCGTTGATGCATAGAGACCCGCACGGCACATTATTGTAGAAAACCCCGTCTCATCCATATTAAAGACGTTCGCATAAGCGTAGCTGCCTATCACTCTACGCAGTCGTTGCACTTCAGCGGCGACCGTCTGCAGATCCACAGAGCCCAACTCACCGTGCGCGCGCTTCTACTTGATGCCATAGCTCTCCTGGAAGCGGCGCAACCACGACAATCCAAAACGGGGCAGGCAGCACGACGGGATGTGGTGGCGCTTTGACAGCCTGCGCGCTTGCGCGATGAGCCTGTGACCGTAGAGTGAAACCTGATGCACCACAGCACGAACTCGACCAGGCTCTGGTAAATATCGAGCTGAAAATGCGGCCGTGATTTCTTGCCCACCAGGCAGTCGGGAGTAAGCTTCAGCAAAACGTCCCCGTCTTCACCACACGTGAGACGGCCTGCAGGGACGGTGGCTTGATCAGTAGGAAATGCACATGAGCGTAGGAGGCGAGCGGTATTGACGACAAAGCTGCAGCTCTTGCTTCTAGGTGAAGCGAACACGCTTGTTGAAAGGCCGCTTCCTGGGCGGCGGGGCGGGTATCGGAGCGTTGATGCCCTTCGTCTGAGAGGTGATATCGGCGAATGAGCTTGTGTGGCAGCGATCTCGCTGGCGGCGATGAACAATGAGTGCGAATGCGAGGAGCACACAACTGAGACAAACTTGTTTCCGTTGGCTTCAGTTACCACATTGCCATTGGCGGAATCATATGCAGTGGGATATGATTGGTGGAATGGTCAAGAGGATCGTTACTAAATCAGTTGGTGTCTCACATAATGGCTTCAGTCCCCGTCGTCTGCGGCTCCGGAGGTTATGGTTTTGCGGGCTTCTTGATCGAGGCATATTACTGTATGTCAAATGTCAACAAATGTACACGCTGTCACTGGTAGCTTCGGCTATTCGTCGCACTATGGCCGATCGCGCATTAAAGGCAGAGGTGGGCACCCTAAGAGCGATGTTCAAATGAAAACCAAATCATTTTAAATGGATATCATGCACTCTATTAGGTCAAATCTTTTACTTCAAAATGCGGTCAAAGATGGCACGTCCGCGGCACTAAAAGGTGTACTGCGCATTCTTTCCTAGTAACCCGAGCTTCTAGTAGTAGAGCAGCACCAGCAAAACTTAAAGCTTATGAATGGGCTCAGGTGAGCTTCGAACGGTCCGGTGATACGCTATCAACACTGTCACACGGCAGCCACCGCGAGTGCGCGGTGGCCAATCAGAGCCCACTATAGGTTTAATGGTTGGGACGGTCTTGAGTCTCGACAATCAATCAGAGTCAAAGTTTTTACCAATCCCCCCTCCCCTCCCCACGCGAGTGTAAGCTGGAAACGGGCTTAAGGCCGCTACACCTGGTAGCAGGTTGTGATCCGTCCAACGACCAAGATGAACGACGTGTCCACCCTCCGAGGAAGGGTTGCGCCGCTGGTGTTGATAGCAACACGGCGCTAAGATGGAGCTGCTCGTTAGCTGACAAAGCCACGACCAGATTGCTGCTGCTGCGCGGTGGTATTAGTTAAGCAGCGGCACGATAGAAGCACACGACGGGCACGCACGGAGAGTGGATTAGCAGAATCAAAATCGGTAAGGATATAATGCAGCATATATATTGTATCCACTTCCGTTATTGCCGAACTACACTGCTAACGCCGCTCATCGTCCAGTGCGTGCTTGTTGTCCATTGGTCTCCCAGCAGCTTGTGCAGGTTGTCCAACTTCCCGACCAGGACCGCGGTAGCAAAAGCATTCGCGCTCGCCTTCGTAAGATCGATCGTGCGTCACGAGAAACGAGTGACCCCACGCAGCATACTTCATATTGTACAAACAAGGGCAGCGTCCTGTGTTAGCGTCGACAGTCCATCCGGCTGAGACATTCCGTTCAGCTCATACGGCTGATGTGATAGCTCAGCTGGGCCGTCACATGAAGCGCCTCGCGTGTACACTTCAACTCGGGGGCGTAGACTCTGGCGCTTACTTGCTGGAAGACGTACCCAACATCGCTACCCACCTCCGCGTCGTTGAGCAAGAACGATACATTGGCGCGAGAAGGTATGTGCTGATAGATGACACCTTGGTGGCGAAGTTCTTGCATTCTGCGCTTGAGGGCAGCTGTAGGAGCCGTAGTGGTTTTGAGCTCACGGGTATTGATGGATTCATGTTTGCAGCAGGGCACCATTTGGACCAGAAGCACGCCCATCTTGAGCCGACGGTGGAGTGTGTAATCCCTCTTCAGCGCCCTGTTGAACTGTACCGCGGGGTTGTTCGTCGGTGCAAAGCCCCGCAGAGATCAAAAACCCCGCCAGTATTCGAACTTCCCGGTAAGTCACTGTTTCTTGAAGTATGCAATGAACATCGCGAGCTCTAACCTTTGACCCACTTACTAAGAACGTGTTGCTTGGTCTCTAAATAGGCAGATTCATTCCGAGTGAAGTGCATATCTTGCAGCCCACGCATTACCAGGTGCCCAATCTCCGTCGGAAGATGGCGCGTGCACTCATACGCATTTGCAGCCACATAGAAATAGCAGATAAGCATCGTGAAATTGTCGTCAGACCCAAATGCGTTTTGGAACGCATTCCATTGCGCGTCATCCGCGTTGCCTATGACGTATGCAAACATCATAGGCTGCTCGATAACTTGACGGCGAAGAGCGCACAGTGCCTTCATGTAATGTTCGTCCTTCCTTTGTGACGAAAAAACCTGTAAGTAAGTGAAATGATCTGTTGCTATCTGATATCCCGACAACGAACACAGGATACCAGGCTTGCGAGAGCTTAAACGTCGCATCCATGTGTCGAATAAACGTAGCAGGATCACGCATGGGTTTACGCAGTAGGTTTTGTCGTGGAGATACCGACGAGAAAAGGATCATCATCCGTTCCACGGCCGACCAAGGGTTTTCCATCCGCAGTCATTCTCCACGAAAATGTGAATGGAGTATCGCCGGTTTCTTCACCGGTAAAACTGGCGTCGCAAATGCCCTTCGTGGCTTCATCAATGAAGGCATTGTTCCATAGGCACGAGCGGGTGCAGTAGTTCACGAAGCGTTGAACCAGCTGCAGAGAAGGAAGAGTCTCCTGGTCCAGAGCAAATCGGGCCATCATGCCGTTGCGGATTCGTGACGGCTTGAGACCTTGCGCGGCCAGGTCCGTAGCAAATGCCTTCCTTGCCGCCGTCATGCGAGCTGGCTGGACGCCCCGACGAGGCGTCATGTGCCCCCCTCGTTTTGCGATAGTCAATAGGCTGAGGCCTTGACACTCCTGCGTCTTGCAATGCCAAGCACATGGCACGAGACTTCCTTGAGGGCCTTGTCGAGGCAGCAGCGCTCGCGCACACGCATCTTGTGAGGTACAGCCACATTGCATATGTTACACGTCACCAGGTGACTCTTTGTTACTGTTGACGCTTTCATCGCTTCGATCAGCATATTGCCATCGTCTACTGAGTATGCACGGACTAGAACCGTTCAGGCATGGCGCTTGCTATGCTTCGAAGGCATGGTGCTGGAGTCGTCGAGGTGTTGGAGTCGACAAGTGGCAGGTAAATATAAAGTGCTCGGATAAGGTGTTTCAGCTGCTAAACCTACTGATAATTGGCTATAATTCGGTATTTCAGCAGTGCTGATTGAATAGATTGATGGTGGATACACGAGCGATGATAATGAATGGTGTAGGAGAGGTTGGCTGTGCTGCTTCTCTATTGCTTGTGCTGGTGCTCCAATCCCGGGTGAAAATGCGCAAGGTGTCGTGCTTTTCTGTAATTTCGGTTAGGATTCTGCAGTTAGTGGTGTTTTGTTGACACGTTGTCGGTATTGGTTTGCCTTTATCAGCTTGGGCATCATAAAATGCATTAGCAGCGCTCGTCGACGACAATTCCAAGAGCTTCAACAGCACGTGGAACATGACACAATCACCCCCAGCAGCGCCAATAGCCTGGAAAAAGCTGGCAGGTTGAGCAATAACGAATATAACCCACCCTTCCCCCGAGGATCTTGTAATCGTCAACAAGCAGCGAGTACTCACCGAAGGCATCATACGCAAGAAGCCAACGCGGCTCATACGAGTTTCCATTCTCACCGGAATCGACATTGCAATCCACCAAGTAACACGTGTCTGAAGTCAGATGTGAACCAAATGATCACCCAGGCGTGCCAAGGCTTGACAATGGCGGCCCTTTCCTTTAGCTAGTTCGAACGCCGAGTTGCACGATCCCCAGTTGAACGTGCAGCGCTATACTTCGTGTGGGCCATCCGTGCCCTCGAGGGAACGAGGTGTTGCGGCGTCCAGAAAATGCAAAAGGCGAGTGAAAATGCGTCAAGGTGACCTTGCCGAAGCAAGCTGAGAGTCCTGGCGAGTGCGATAGAAATTCGCGCGTAAACGGGCTTGAACTCTACCTCCCTCTATTAGTTGACATGATTATCAGAATTGACGCAACGTTCGTTAGGACGCAAAAACAACAGGCCAGAACCAACAGATGCGAGGATCAATAGAGAGCTTAAGCACAATTGTTCCCGGTTATCCTTTCGGGAAGAGTGTGAGTGTATCCGGTATAGGACATTATCAGTTTAGTGGTGTTTCGAATTAGTTAGGCTAACATTAAAGTGGCCAGGGAGAGACGACCACATTTGGTTCTCCCCGCCATCCCCCATCGCACCTTCCTCTCCAACAGGGCTAGACTGTATCATCCGATACCAGACATTAGCAGAGGCTGTATGTATATGATTGCGGATGACTCATTTACCCTTTCGCGAACACTCAGAGTTTGTATAGTATACGAATCCAAGGAATTCAAAAATAGACGGAGGCATTTCGCCTCCTTCGAAAGAAAAACAATCGAGCGTACCGGCGCACTCCATCTCGACTGCCTTTCTCTGTCTCGTTCTTAACAACCAATTGCTCGTGGGCGGAGTAATAGGGATTCAGCTTGTCAACGCATAGACGAACTCGGTCGGCTTCAGCTTCGCGGACGCGCCTCGCCAGCACCTTACGCGACAACCCTCAGTCGAATCGTAGCAGGTGATAGCTGTAAAAAACCTTATGCATCATCGGAGCGTGTCTTGAAGGTCCTCGAGGTAGCATCGACGAAGCCGAGCAGAGACAAGCCTGGGAAAAGTTGCTAGATCCTGTATTGAACTCTGACCCGCGTTACGACGTCATCGCCGACGGCGCCTTCTGTAGCGGGGCTACACATTCGCTTCACCTCCACCTTAGTGCAACATGCACTAATGGATACATTAAGGTATACCACATCACACTGTGGTCACCATTCATATTAGGAAGCAATACTATTGGTGGAAAGCAGCATCTTTCCACCAATAAGAGTCATGCATTAGGTCAGAGATTCTGCCAATCACTCGTTGGCAGAACCTCTCTTTATAAATATTAGTTTGAGGAGGAAACCACCGTAACATTCTATTCATTCAATTCAGTTCTCAATTCAATTTTACAGCAAGCTACTAATGAGTACCTTTATTTAGGTTTAACTATACTTGTGGGCACAAGTATACTTAACTTAAGATAAATACTCCCACTCTTCCTCATACACATGCGCACACGTGTAAGCTAAAGTATTGGCCTTAAGTAAGCCCATTACACCAGGGAGCACATTGTAGTCCGTCCAACGACCGACTAACTACACGTTCGTATGGAATACGAACGCGGGGATGAGAACCTGCCTGTGGACACGAACATGTCCACAGGTAGCCCGAACACGTCTGAAACGCATGTTGCACGCGGAGACTGCCCCCTCCTGTCGGGCCCAGAGTGGGAGACGCTCCAACGACTGGCGACGGTCATTGGAGAAGCGGCGGTAGCGACGATGCTGCGCACGCTATCGCCAACAGAGCAACACGGGGTTGCTCTGGGTTTCATCATGAAGGAACAGCGCGAGACCGCTGCTCGCGCTACGGTGTCGACTCCGTCCACACCGCGCGTGGAGTCGTTGAAACCCCACGTGAACAGCTACGTTGGAAGAGAGGGCGAGCCTCTCCTCCGTTGGCTTGTCGAAGTCGACACTACCCTTACGGCTCGACGTATCGTCGACCCGATGTCGAAGGTTGCGTACGCCATGTCGTGCCTTGGCGGGCGAGGAAGGAGTTGGGCGTATGGACGCCGACTCACTGATATTACGTGCTTTAGCACGTACGACGGGTTCAAGGAGGAGCTCAAGCAAGCGTTTGAGCCCCCACAGAACGAGTTCCGATCGAGGGCTGAGTTCCTCGATCTGCGACAGGGCAAGCATGACGTGCATGCTTACGCCCAAAGGGCGCGGTATTTGGTCTCGAACATCGTGACCAATCCGATAGACGAGGCGACGAAGGTCGTCACGTTCATGACCGGGCCTGGACAAACCAAAACGCGCGGAACCGGGTTCCGCACGAGAAGCAAACGGCGCAAGCGAGCCAAGCTGCGCTAGTCGCGGTCAGGGACCGAGACGGTACAAGCAGTGTCTGCCGGGCGGACACAGAAGCTGGAGACGACCGTCGAGACCCTGAGTGTCTTAATCCTGGTCTCCAGTATATGAAGATGAGGTTGGAGAACCCTCCGACGTTAGCGTCGGGGTTGATCTCGCTTCCAGTTACGAGCTGAAAGGTCTTCGCCCGCGACCTGCAGGATGGACGCATCGAGCAGATTTTCATCCTCTCCGAAGCCGAGAGGGTAAAGTGTGAAGCGGAAGAGCTGAAGCAGCTTGTCACTGAGGGCGCCGACGCCCTCAGCACTAAGTCAAAGCAGGAACGCTTCGACGAGCAGAGCTGGGACTCACTCAAGTCGAGTCCTTCCTACGAGGTCCTGCGAGAATACGGATGTACTCCTGGACGATATCCCTGCGGAGTTGCCGCAGGACAAGGGTGTTTAGCACGAGATTGATCTCGTGCCGGGAACGAAGTATTGCGTGACGCGGCAGTGGCCACTGCCGCGAGAGCAAGTCAAGGAGATCGACGGCTTCTTCGAAAGTCGTCGCAAGGCTGGGCAAGTGCGGGAGTCGAAGTCCCCTTACAGCGCGCCCACGTTCTGTGTCAAGAAGCCACAGGGCGGGTGGCGCACCGTTCACGCTTATAACAAGCCGAACGACGCAACGGTACCGGTGCAGACGCCGATACCACGAAAAGATGTTATCATCGATTCGATGGCCTTGAGCACTATCTTCAGTGCTTTTGATCTGAGAGACGGGTTCTATCAGATCCTCATGCGTGAGAGCGATATACCTCTCACGGCGGTGAGCACTCCGAGCGGCATGCTGTGGGAGTGGCTCGTAATGCCGCAGGGGCTGAAGAATTCCCCCTGCGACGTTCAACAGGTGCGTCACGCACTTGTTGCGCTCGGTGCGCGACTTCGCACCGAGCTACTTCGATGATGTGTTCATTCACAACCGGGCTGTGAACGGAAAGTCGGATGTGGAGATGCACAAGGAGCATCTCCGCAAGTTGCTCGAGCTCATGCGTAAGCACAAGCTCTATGCGAACCTGAAGAAGTGTATCTTCGGGGCTAGCGAGATACCCGTACTTGGGTGTCTCGTAGGGAAGAACGGCGTTCGCCCTGACCCGGGAAAGGTCAGAGTGATCAATGAATCGCCTACGCCTTCAAACGCCAAGGAACTGAGGCAGTTCCTTGGACTCGCTACGTACTTATGCAAGTACGTGAGAAACTACGCGGGCAAGCTTCGCCCGCTGTCGCAGCTCCTAAAGAAGGACGCTGCATGGGATTGGACTGCTGATTGTTAGCAGGCCTTCGATGCAGTCAAGCAGGGGTTGACTGAAGCGCCGATCTTGGCGGTGGCCGACCAAGATCACCCGTTCCACGTTGTGTGTGACGCGTCCGATTTCGCAATCGATGTACTTTAATGCAACAGGATCACGAAGGACGTGATCGCGTGGTCTACTATCAGTCGCGTCAGCTGAAGCCAGCTGAGCGCAACTACCCGGTACAGGACAAGGAACTCTTTGCCGTGAAGTATGCACTCGCAAAGTTTCGAGTGTACCTACTTGGGAGTAAACCGTTCGTGGTCTAAACCGACCACGCATCATTGCGTACGGCGATGAAATCGCCGCACATATCACAAAGAATGGCAAGGTGGCTTTCATTCATTGCGGAGTACAACTTCCAGGTTGAATGCATATCTGGAAGGTTGAACGTTGTGGCCGACGCACTCTTGCGTCGACCTGACAATGCGGTGCGCAAGGCCGACGCCAATGCAGTCGGTGTCGTTAGGACGACTACTCCCTAGTCGTCTTTGTTAGACGATGTGCAGACCGCATGCGCAAACGATGCGGACACGAACCAGTTGCTGGACTACTTCGCTGCACCTTCTGACAAGTCTCGTCAGACGCTGGCGAAACACCTCCGTGCTCGTGTACATCGTGATCGTACACAATGGTCGACTGCTTTACAGCGCAGTCGACGACAACGCCGATCGCATTGCACCTAAAGCTCAGGATCACTTACGAGTATCACGACGCCCCGACGTCGGGACATCCCGGTCGTACTTACTTCTCACGCGTGACTTCTATTGGAGTTACCAAGACAAGTGGTTACTCAAGTACGCTCGTGCTGGCGAAGTATGCTAGCGCGTGAAGCCTGCGCCCTTCTCGAAGCTCCACTTCAGTCACTACCAACTCCGTCGGAGTGTTGGCAGTCCATCTCAATGGACTTTGTCTTTGGTCTTCAGCTAGACAACAAGCGGAGGATGGGTATTGTTGTCTTTGTTGACCGCTTCAGCAAGATGGTGCATCTTGCTGCAGTTCCAGCCGAGGTGACAGCCGAGCAGACGGCACGGCTGTTTGTTGATATGGTGTTCAGACACCATGGCATGCCTATCGACATTGTGCCGGATTATGATCCGCGCTTCACACCGCGTTTCTGGCAAGAAGTGTTTGGACTTCTTGGAACGCAGTAGTCCATGTCGACTGCGGATCATCCACAGACCGACGGACAAACCAAGCGTGTCAACCGAGTACTGGTTGGCGCACTGAAGAGCAACGGTCGCTCGTTCCGTCACTGGAGCGACTGTTAGCTACACAGACCCTAGCTAAACATGCAGTTTCTGACTTCGGAGCAAGCAAGCTTGCCCCGCGCTTCATCGGACCCTTCACCGTGTTGGTGAAGCATGACAACGCGTACACGCTAGACATACCGTCCAGCATGCGCCTCCACCCAACCTTTTACGTTGGGCGGCTGAAACACTACTCGCAACACGAGTCACCTACTCCTGGTGACTCGCCGAGGCCCGCTCGAGCGCGGCGACGCGCTTCTTCACGGAGGCCAGGATCGACCCGAGGTCAACCTGGACATTCGAAGGGGCTGGGAGACCTGAGAGACTGAGCCTTCAACAGGTTCAGCTCCTGCTTCAAAGCAGCAAACTCAATCGCCTGCAGGTGTTCTAAAGCCTCCAAGCGTTCCCAGGGGTCAGAATGATCAGACCCGGGGCGTCTTCCCGCCGCCTCCGCCCCCACTGTGAGATGCACGGGGGAAACTCGTTGGATCGTCCAGCGAATTGTTGATCATTGGATCCGGACCCAAGGTCCGGTTCATTTTCGTTCTCGTTGGAGAGGATACCCCGCGAGTCACGATACGTGGGAACCGTGGAACGTCCTGATGGAAGATGTTCCGGAAATGGTGACGGAGTACGAAGCCCGCCACCGCAACCTCCACTGGAGGGCGCAAAACTTGAGCGAGAGCTGTAGTCGCCTACAGCACTCGAAGACAGCTGTGCAATAAAGTTTGCACGCAGAGTCATAAGTTCTTCAGGCGCACGAACACCCGTGTACCCGTTAATGTCTCGCCCAGACAGACACACTGCCCCGACTCGGCCGTGCGCGCACGTAGGGCCAGACGGCACCGCGCAAGGAATTCCGACCTCGACTGCACCCCGGTGCAGCCGCTCAAGCTGGTCCCGCTTCAAGTATCTCTCGTAGCGTTCTCGCGCCAGGCGGATTCGCTCGCGAAAGTCCAGCGGGGTTGCTGTTGAAGTTATCAACAAAAGCACCCCAGCTTCGACAAAGTGCCTGCCACTCGGGCACTTTGCTTTTACGGGAAGTCTTCTTGTTCCCGTACCACCGGAGCTCGTGGAAGAGCCCGATGTAGTAATCGCGCCTTTGAGCTGTGACGGGATCAAAGTCGTGTTCCTTAGCGACATCGTCATCATTGATGCCGCTGTAGTAATACAGCGCGTACCGTCTCGGTGGCGAAGTCGTAGCAAGATTGGATCTCGCTCGGAGACGGCATCCACGGGTCGCGCACCGGATTAGTGCGCGACGCCACATCACCAGACGGAGTGGAGTCGTCTCCACCCCGCGGACTAGACAGCTTTCCAGCGTCAGCGAGTGGTCTTTCGCTGTCACTACGCGAGCGCTTGAGGTCGAAGCATCCGAGTCGTCTTTGCGGGGACGACGCGATCCCACGCTAGATCTCTTACGATTTGGAGACAAGGCTTCCTTGTCTCCCTCAGTTTCTTCCATCTCGACATCACTTCCATAGTTGAGAGGAAAGTCGTCTCCATCGTAAGCATGATCGCCGGAGTCGTTCATGATGGCGGTGACTCTGCCAAAGTCATCGCGAAGTGGATGAGTACCCTTCCACTTCTTCTTGTACTCCTCAATAGACATCGTTCTCTTAGGAGGGTTTGTTGTCGTCACCGTTGAATTGAGGACAGTTGTTGAAGCCGCAGAGGCCGAAGAGGTAGCAGTCATCGCTGTAGAAGCGACGACAGCGTTCACCGCTGCAGAT
Source organism: Phytophthora europaea (assembly GCA_030463285.1). Taxonomy (NCBI): domain Eukaryota; phylum Oomycota; class Peronosporomycetes; order Peronosporales; family Peronosporaceae; genus Phytophthora; species Phytophthora europaea. The sequence goes on along the minus strand of JAHQIV010000049.1, from coordinate 30,205 downwards.
GCAACAGGCGCGTCGGTCGTAGGCGTCGTTGGCGTGCTCATTTCGAAATGAGCACGAGTTCTCTCCGAAGTAGTTCTTGGATTGATGTGTCGAGACCGGCACATCAAGTCCTAACAGGGCGATGGTGTAGCGGGGCTACACATTCGGTTCACCTCCACCTTAGTGCAACATGTACTAATGGATACATTCGGGTAGACCACATCATACTGTGGTCACCATTCATATAAGAAAGTAATACTATTGGTGGAAAGATGCTACTTTCCATCAATAAGAGTCATGCATTAGGCCAGAGATTTTCCCAACCACTCGTTGGCAGAACCTCTCTTTATAAATATCAGTTTGAGGAGGAAACCACCGTAAACATTCTATTCAGTTCTTATTTTACCACAAAAGCTACTAATTGTACCTTTATTTAGGTTTAACTATACTTGTGAACACAAGTATACTTAATCTTAGTTAAATACACCTACGCTTCCTCATACACGTGCACTCACGTGTAAGCTAAAGTATTGGGCTTAAGTAAGCCCATTACACCCTCCGACAGGGCAATATGTCCATGCGCGACTACGTGCAGAAGACCCGCCTCCTGGTTTCGTGCATCGTCACGAACCCGATCGACGTTGTCTCTCAGGTGCGCATCTTGTTCTTCGGGATGCGTGAGGCGTGACACGGTACTGCCTCACGCGAGCGGAGCTGCCGACGCTCGAAGCCGCGTTCGCGCTCGCGCTGCGCGAGGACTACACGGTGGCATCCTCCTACGCGCGAGCGCTGACGCCGGACGCTCGGGCCTCCACGCCCGATCCCATGAAAATTGACGCTATCGAAGCCGAGTCGACGTCGCGGCTCACCTCGACTCATCGTGGTCCGCAGTACAACAACGACAATCGTCCGCGTGACAGCCGTCAGTTCATCTGCCACCGCTGTCGCCAGCCTGGGCATCGCGCAGCAGTATGTCGCGCTCCAGTTCTGGTAAGTGCTGAAGTCGTCGGCGAGGCCGACGACACGTTCCCGGCCGCCCATCCAAAAGACGATCGGGACCATTAGGTGCGGGGCGCCCTACTGGCTGGAATGGAGGACCTGGTCCCCCGGTGGCAACCGGTCCTCCTAGCCCCCCCCCCGTGCTTTACGCACACTTCGATACCACTACCACGTCCAGCGACTCAATGCGGATCCTCATCAATCTCCACGTCGCCGGCGCGGAGCGTCCGCTCCGCCGGTTGCTTTATTCCGGAGCCACGAACAACATCATTCGTGACGACTGCCTCGCTCTTCTCCCGTCCTATGTGCGCGTGCGGGATGGACCGGGCGAGATCGTCGTGAAGCTGGCAGACGCTAAGCCCCACCGCGCTCCGCGGCGGGCTGTGTCGATGGCGTACACGTTCGACGGCTTCTCCACCAACGATGACTTCCTGGTCATCGAGCTGAACTACGCCCCCGACTGCATTTTGGGAATGCCGTGGCTCGCTGGCTACCAGCCGGAGATCGACTGGTTAGCCCGTTCGGTTCGTCGGCGCGTCGGCTACGACGTCAGTGAGGTGTTCAGTCACCTAGTCGTCGCCCCGTCGCGCCACGTCGCTGTCGTGGATCGGACATCTACGGCACAGCCCCCATAGCAAGTGAGCGATGGACCTCGCTGTGCGGAGTGCACGGCCACCGTCATCGATCTAGTCAGCAATCCGCCCTTGCGAGCGCGCGAGGGCTTGAAGAGCAACACGGTCGAGCAGAGGCTCCCGTATGTGAACAACGCGGTCGAGCAGAGGTTCCCGCACGTGAAGAATGCGGTCGAGCAGAGGCTTCCGCACATGAAGAACACGGTCGAGCAGAGGCTCCGGAACGTGAACAACGCGGTCGAGCAGAGGCTTCCGCACGTGAAGAATGCGGTCGAGCAGAGGCTTCCGCACATGAAGAACACGGTCAAGCAGAGGATCCCGTACGTGAACAACGCGGGTAAGCAGAGGCTCCCGCACGTGAAGAACGCGGTCGAGCAGAGGCTTCCGCACGTCAACAACGCGGTCGAGCAGAGGCTCCCGCACATGAAGAATGCGGTCGAGCAGAGGCTCCCGCTCGAGATTGCGACGGTCGCGCAGCGGCTTCTGTTCGCTGATGGTTCCGTCGCCCAGGTCCAAGCCCTGCGCGACACCGGCATAGTCGAGACTAAGATCCCATGCCTAGAGGAGGGTGAAGTGTCATCCAGCGAATCCTCATCCGGCGAGACTTCGGCCTCGAGCAGTGGCTCGAGGCGACTATGGAAGTCCAAGCGCAACCGATCCGGACCCGCCGCCTTCAACGGAGGTCTACCGCGGTCGACCAGGCCCCGTCGAGCGATATTCTCAACGTTGTCGAGTATTCGGAGGGCTCTCCGAACCAAGTCCGTGCGATCGAGGTGGTTGGGCGGCCATCGGTCGTGGAGCCTTGACCTCTGGGCGTTCGCTCAGGAAACGCGACATAGCAGCCTGGAAGTATGCTTTCAGGTTACTCATCGGATCTTGGGGTGGACTCCCGGAGGAGATTCGGTTCGGCGTTGCTCTCGTAGGGCGCGGCGCCGGGATCTTGACCTTCAAGTTGCTGGCGGCGCGCGTCTGCAACTCTGCTGCACTGGATGGTCCTCGCGACATCCGTCTCGATCCTAACGAGCTGTCAGAGCCGGCTTCCGACGTAGCGGAGGTATACTGGGATGATCCCGTATGATACTCCAGCGGCTGGACCTGGACGCTCTTGGGTTCGGTCGTCTTAGCCGTCGGTCGCTCGTCTTCGAGAGGTTTCAGCAAATTGAACGGCTTGGGCTTCCTGGCGGCCGGTCTCTCACCCACGATAGGCTTCAACAGGTTGAAGAGCGATGCGGTAGCGACCCTGATCTCGTCGACTTCTAAGTGGAAGAGATCGTCAGCGTCGAACGCTCCTGCTGTGAGGCCAGCCTCTTCCAACAGACGTAGCAGATCCATGGCCGCATCCAGCTTGTTTGTCGTCGACGACGGGGCTTGCACCGGTTCCGTGAGGGATCCTAGCAGTAGCACCCGAAGCCGCAGGGGTGATGGTGAATGAAAGTTCCTTCGCTTTCGCGAGTGAACCTTCGTCCGGCGGATCCTGACTCGCGTCAAGGTCCGCGGGGGTCCCCGAAGGGACCTTGGGAGGAAAGCGAGGTTTCTCTTCCAGATCCGTTGCCAGATCTTACTCTATTCCGTGGCGGAGCTCCTCCCGGGGCTCAGCCGATCCGTGGATCTCGCGTTCAGCGACGCCGCCGGCGATCCAATCTCCGTCGGCGCTTCATCTCCCGATCTATTGCTCACTTGCGCATCATCTTGGGGCTCATGGTGAAATCCCGCTTCGCTAAGAGATCCGGGCACGCGCACCATTGTGGTGGAGCAGATCCGCTAGAATTTTCTAGGGATCCCAACTCGCACACACTGCGTCCAGACACCGACCAACGGAGGGATCAAGCGGATACCTGGAAAGCAGCAAAAAAATTCCAGTTCAGCTTCAACTAGAAGTATTCTTGCATTCGCTGCAATCGCTGTCATACTACCAGGTTTCACAATATTTCGGTGTTGGGGAAGGTTTGTTGTTACTCTCATAATGTTTTTGATATCACCAATTTTCTCTAACTACGCTGGTGATTTTTTCCTTTCACTGCGCTAGGCACAGTTAAAAAGTTTAATGATCGTGTCGTGGAAGCAGTGCTTGCATTGGAAGGCTCTTTCGTACGATGGCCGACTAAAACAGAGCGTAGTGTTACATCAGCACACGTGCAACACGCTACAGGCTTTCCAAACTGCATTGGGTTTGTTGACGGCACTATGTTTCAGCTGAAGTACGCGCCCAAGGTCGACGCCGAGTGCTACTTTTCGCGCAAAGCAAATCACTGCTTGAACGGCCAAATTGTTTGTGAACATAGGCGCCGAGTCATATACTATCAGGTGAGTTTTGGTATTTACAATATCTTGTCGAATCAACTAACGATATTCCTTCAACGAGCAGGTCGGGCTACCAGGCTCTGTCCATGACAAGCGTGCGTTTTCCTTCACGAATATGGCCTCGGATCCCCGCGGTTTCTTCGGCACCAACGAGTATTTGCTTGGGGATAGTGCGTACGGAGTCAGCTTTCCGTTTATAGTCAGTCCCTACAAGCGGCCTGCCGTACTGGAACCTGACAATGCCCAGTTCAACTTCCGATTATCAAGCCAACGCATTGCAATTGAGCATTGAATCGGGATTATGAAACGACGGTTTCCTTTTTTGAGCGAATGTGCAGCTTATTTGCTGGGCGAGGACGATATTGTCCGAATTTGCAAGCGTCAGCGGGCGTGCTTTATCCTACACAATGTCTGCATTGAGCTTCGCGAGAAACAGTTCGATCCAGTTGCTGAACCAGCCCCTGGTGATGATTGGGTTTGTGAAATCGAAAACACGTATGATCCCAATCGCTACCTTTCGTCGGACAGCTTACGAATCTGGGTTCAAGCCGAGTCTCGTCAATACGTCTAAGAAACGTACAAGGCACAAGTAGCTCAGCTGGCCAAACGGACAAAAAAAAGAATGCCTTGAGTTTTTCTATATCTTCTGTGCTCGTTTCGCTAAGTTTATCCTTCGCGTGATCGCATAAAGCGAGCTTGTTCTAACTCAAGCTTCTTACTCAGCAAAGCAAACTGGTGGTCCATTTTCTTTTCGCGCAGACGAATCTCTTCACGCTGCAGCTCCAACTGTGCTTTCTGCAGCTGAAGCTGCTCTTCTTGAAGCTCCGATTCGCGCTTGTACCGCTTTTCACGGCGCTCTGACTTTTCTTGGTGGATTCGGAGCAAAGCGTCGTGCAAATTACTCGAGCTAGCAATAGTGGTTGCGCCGGCAGGTGTAAGCACGCGTTTGCCCAGCGGACCCCTTTCCTTCCCCTGCCTTGACGCACTCGATGATGGCCCCCCTCACCCGTGAGTTATCGTCCTCGTTGCCATCAGTTACGTTCGCGTTGATGTTAATGCCGTCCCCATGTCCTCCCAAAAGAACCCTTCCTAGTTCCATCACAACGGGGGGGATTGGTGTTGTGGCGCTCTCCAAAGATCTCATCTATTTCATAGTAGAATGGGCATTTCTTCTGAAGCATCTCTATATTCATCACAGTACGTGCACAATCGTTTAGCCTGTTTCAATACGATGTTCGTGCTTGTCATGGCTTACCTTTAATACTCGGTGGGTCTGATGCCTGTAGCCCGAAGCCAGACTGGGCAAGCTTCTGCTTGTAGTGCTTGTAGCCAGACACAAGCTCGCCGCACTTCGTTTTGCACTGGTTCTTGGTCTTGACGAGCTCGTGGTTGGACAAGAAGTCGCGTGCACCTTCATAGAAGCGCTCTTTGACACCCGTAGTGTAGTCGTTCACATGGTTGCCGAGGTAGTTGAGGAGCAGGTGAACCACCTCAGCGGTCCACCGCTTATTTGTCATCGTATCGTATCGTCCAATGAAGCCTGCTGTTCAAACGAAGGCCCGACCTGTTCAGATGAATGGTGATGGCAGGCAGGCAGCGTGCACGCTGTTGACCAGTGAGCCCTCGGCAGTAATCGAACAATTTGGCCAATAGTCACTGATGTGGAACCTGCAGATCAAACCTGCACTCGTTGCCAGGGCAGGAAAGACAGCCTGCATGCAGGTTCGTGCGCTCTTTTCTGATTGGATCATTTCATCTGCAGCCTGCAAATATACCAACCGTGAGAACCACTACTATAGCCAAGTGAGTCTTTCAGTGCAAATTCGGTTCTGATTTAAGTGTTACCCTGATCTTTCTCCCTCGGGCTCTCCCAAGTCTCACGTTTGACCTACATCTTGATCTAACTATGGATCCGGGTCCCTCGATCCGGGATCGGTCCTAAACTGCCCGGATCCGGTACCCTATCCTCGGAATACGGGACATCTCATCGGATCCATCCCGTAACTTCCTCCTACGGGACGGTCCGTCAGATCCGTCCCATATCTGAGCGTGCGTAATCAGGATCCATCCATCCGGGAGCACTTCGGCGTCAACGGCCGGTAGACCTCTGTCAATCGCATCCTGTAATACCACAGCCACGCGGGTATTCTTCACGCGGTCGTCGGTCTACTGTGATCGGGTCTTGGAACAAGTCGACCACGTGGAGGGAGTCGTTTGGGTGTGAGGTTGTAGCCCTTTTCCGTTGTTTGCCGCCTCCCCTTGGCGGGGTCTTGAGTTGAGATGAGAGTATGCGATCGAGCCCTGGCCTAGCCATCCAGGTCTGCGTCGTGTACTTGGTTGACGTAGCGAGTCCTTCGTCGGGTGGACCAATGGAGTTCCCTCCCCGGTAGTAGCGACGCCACTTGTGTCTTGCAAGGCAAATCTGAACCTTTATACCAAAGTAAAGGCCCTAACGATATCTCCCTATCTCGCTCTCTCCCTATCCCCCTTGCGCATCTCTTGATTGCACACCATACTTTGAACTTCATCCTCTGTACCTAGATCGCGGCACCCGTGCTGAAATGATCGATCCCTTGTACCCACAAACAATATGGTCATCTGTATCGAAATTATGGTACCGTGTCGATCAGATTGCGTAACCAAATCCGAGCACATCGATTTTACGTATACCTTCTGGATACGACTGCCCACCAACATCAGCCGTCCGTGCTGACCCATCCGATATGCGATGTCTTTGCGCCAACACCGCTCTGGCTCATTCGAGAACAGGCGCTTCACCTCAATCGCCCCCCTGCACTGCAAACAATCGTGCAGCGGTTGGTTCCAGTGCACCCAGTCGGATCCGCTCACTTTGGTTCTGCCCCTCGACTCCAACAACCAGTTCCACGACTCCTCGCATGGCTGACGCGGACCGTTCCTCGCCCGACGCACTCAGCGGCAGCAGAGCTGCGTTCGGCAGGGCTGTCACTCTCTCGAGCAACCTATCGCGCGAAGTAACACAGGAGGCTGCATAACACTTCACCGCTGCGCCGACTGTCAGCATCACGCTTCCTGTCGTGGACAGCGATAGTGTACGGAACTCTCTCGCAGTACTTTCCGCGCTGCTGGCTCGCTTCGACGCTGAGAACAGCATGGAGGAAGACCACGCGGCACTACAACATGCGTGTCGGGATCAAGTTGTACGTACAGATCGCTTGGAGGCTGATCTCACCGCCGCCTATGAGGCCGCATCCCCATACGTGTTACATTGTCAGCACCAGTAAGATCTCCTCCTTCGTCGCTACCAGGACGCTCAGCAAGTAGCGGCCGATTTCGAGGAGGCAGTACACGAACGGCTCGATAACGCGAGGGAGATCGCAGCCGTTCGTGACCAGTTGCGGATCGCCCGAGGCGTCCATGCGGAAGATCTCGCTCGGCTGCAGGCGGTGATCGATGACCTGACCAGTCGCCTGGCTGACACGGATTCATCGACAGCAGGATAGACAGCACCGAGGTTAGTGCGCCGGGATCTGACGCTGCATGATGAGCTAAATCAATCTCGGCTGATCGTGACGAAGCTAACAAGCGACTAGCCGACGCCGAGAGCCGCATTCGTGCCTTCGAGGCATCGCAGCAGGCGTATGATGACGCTGCATCTCGCTTACGCTGTCAGAGTGAACGTCTGGAACATCGCGTACTCGACCTTCAGACCCAGCTTACCCAGCAGTCTTTCCACTATCAGCGCGTCGTAGATCGTGGCAATACGGAGAGAGACAAAGCTCGCAGCCGCACCGAGTCAGCGGAAGTAAAACTCTGATCGGATTTGCGGCGTATTACTGTCGAGCGAGATCGCGCGTTGGCCCGCCGCCAATCGATTCGTAAGTACTCCCGCGTGAAAGATAAGTTTCTGGTCACCCACCTTGATTATGACATAATATCCCATGCTCTTCTTACTAGAGACCCCAACTGCAGCTTCTTGGTATCGTCCTGCTGTTCCTCCTGCTGTAGCCCGCAGACCTTCGCTCTCACCGCGACAGCCTTCTCCTAGTGGGTGATTTCGAAGTACAAATGCTCCTCTACCTCGTGGTCTGCGCATTCCCCTTGCGCAACGGCAGTAGTCTTTGAGAACGCGAGCGCATCATTCTGCGCCTTCTTCAGTGTGATAGAGGCGACCAATGGCATCGCGTCATCCCTCATCGCTTTGCATTTGCTGGTCAGATTGCCCACGTCGTCGTAGCTGGGCGATATACGCATCTCATCGCGTCCTCCAAATCTTAGTCCAGTCAATCTGCTTTGCTTGGCTCCGACATCTTCTAACACTGTTGCTCTCATCGATTTGACGAAGCCCTATACACCCACACCACTCTATCACTTTCCTTCCCACGCCAAACTCGCCGCACATGTCGGTTTCGGCGTGCGCAGTCTCTTCCAGCTTCTGCCGTATCAAGGTGTGAACGCCAGTTGCCGTCACCGTCGGCGAAGGCGTTGATGCGTTACTCTGGTGTCTGCTTGGCCAAGCAAACCAACTTCCGCCAAGCAGTCGCTCGGCGTCCGTGCTTCTGTCGTACCCACGGTGGTTAACTCGATCAACCTGTCGCCCGGCGTGATCTCCTCCCTCGCTTGATTTTGACGGACCACTTCCTGTCGGAGCCCATGAGGTGCCCCATTACGACACAAAGCGTTCCTTCGGTGTCACGCGCATCCGTCAATGGTGGCCTGTCTCCGAACTTCCCATAGCACCGTTGACAGCCAAGCTTCGCCAGACTTGTTCGCCCTGCCGTGGATGTCGCCGATCCCGTGCTTCTTCTTCTCGGACGGCAGCTACTGACGCTGGTGTTGATCAGGGTTAGTTGCGTCCTGAAGCCACACTGTTGTCGTCCGGCATCCACCAAGTCATGGACTCATCCGTTATCGGATGTTGGTTGCTGTGGCCACTGCCGTCATACGGATTAACCGTGCAATAGGCTGCTGCGTGCCACCGTTCGTATCCAGCTGCACGCAGGAGCACGGGGTGGCCAGATATCACGTCGATCTTCTCCAGCTTCATCTTCGCTGGTCTTGTCATCTGGATCGTCGGCGTGTGCCGCAATTACTCTGATCGAGCTGGCGACTTCGACTTCATCATGGTTGGCACCGCCGGCACCTCCATCCTCGCGGCATGCGCTGTTGCTTCGGGGCTCTGGCCGTTGTGCTTCTCATCGAGCGTCGGCTTCTTGTCCGTCTTGCTGCTGTTGTCGTTCGTCCCGTCGAGCCGAACCGTTCCTGCTGTCATCGTCCTCAGCTGCTCTTCCGCCAGGCCCGTGCCTCTGACCAAGCCTCGTGTGAGCCCAATCGGCTTCATAGACTTCTACTGCTCTTCCCCTAGGTTCGTGCCTCTGGGCCAAGCCTCGTGTGAGCTCCGTCGGCTTTATCGACTTCTGCTGCTGCTTCTGCTTCTTCCGTTGGGCGAGCTCGTCGGTTGGAAGGCCCCTGTATGACCACCAAGTAAGCATGAGCAATACAATCGCACCATCCAACACCTCGTACTGCGCCGGTCTTCTCTGTGGCCTCAGAGGGCGTTCCAGTGGCACATCCACCGCATGCCCTACAATACACACTACTTGTCGAATACAAAATGGCACTGCGGTGGCTTCTCCCTTGCAGCCGTGCGGGTGTGGCAGCGACTCCAGCAGTGTCTTCATCCTCTCCATCGCGTTGTCGAGGCGCCGCGTCGGGTGAGCTAGAACTACCACGGGGCTAAACGACCTCTCTGTGACTGTCCGGACGCCTGGAGGGCAGACTGCAATACTCCACACAACCAGCCGGGGCTGCAGGCTCCCGACTTCTGACACACTGGAGCCGACTGATTAGGGCTCTGTACTGCTTCCTCCTTCCTCAGCTGCATCACCAACGTAATCACTGCTAGTTAAACTGCTCTCACGGTCATTGGGTTAGCGCATTGGTGTCAGGGGCTAACGTTACCTCGCTCTTTGGCCTGCTCGCCTCGCGGCAAATCCAAGACTGACTACTCGCCTGCACAAGGAATAGGCTTCAGCGGCCCTTAGTGCCGCCGAGATCTTCTTGACAGGCCGCGGTTGCTCGTCCAGGGCGTTACTCGTCCTTCTGTGGTCTTTTGTCTGCCAACATGCTCGTTGTCTCCTCCTTATGCCGTGCTGTCCGCGCCTGAGCTGCCTTCGTTCTCGATCTTGCAGCTCATCTTCTTGATGCTGGTTCTCTAGATGCTCGTGTCCTTACTGCCGACGTCCTTGCTGCTATTGTCCACGCTTCTCGTGTATAGACTGCTGATGTCCTCGCTGCTGCTGTCCTCGCTGGTGTTGTCTTCGCTACTGATGTCCTCGCAGATGTTATCCTCGCTGCTGTTGTCCTCGCTATTCATGTCCTCACTGATCCGGAAGGACGCCATGTTCTTCCGGCCCCGTCGATCTGCGTTCGCCTTCTGTTTGTCAACAGCTGCCTGGAGCGCGTCACGCACAAAACGCGTGACACCTTGACGGTGCAGCAGGAATTCCGACACGGCTGCAGAGTCAATCGGCGTCGGAGCTGCTTTCGGAGCGAAGTTTGCATTGGCGACGACGGACGCGGCGGGTGGAGCCGCGTCGATAGCAAAGGACTTCTCGTATGCAACGCCATGAAGGGCGTGGCCCTCGACTGCAGTGTCTCGTGTACTTGGCTCGCCGGACTGGGGCGGCGAGGAATCACTCGATGTCTGCGCCGACTTCGATGTCGGTGCCATTCCTCCCTCACCAACACTGGAGACCGCTGCAGTGTCGGAACTTCGGATGGCTAATAGAGCCGAAACGCTCGGGTGCCTCGCGTTGTTCACGAAGAACGGCGTCAGACCCGGCGACGCGTGGGTCGAGTTGTTCAGCGCAAACTCGGCCATCGGCAGGAACGAACTCCAGGAGTCTAAAGACGTTGCGTAGCTACGCAAGACGTCCTCAAGAACGCGGTTTTCGCGCTCCGTTTGTCCATCCGTCTCCGGATGGGCCGCCGTGGACATGAGCAAGCGGATGCCCAGCAGCGCAAACAGCCACGTCCAGGACGCGGATGTGAAACGGGGATCGCGTTCTGAGACGATGGACTACGGCAGGCCGTGGTGTCGGAACACCAGGTCGAGGAACAGCTCGGCCGACTCGTCGGCCGTCACTTCTGCTGCGACTGGAGCAAGATGGACCCTCTTGCTGAAGCGGTCGACGAAGACGAGAACGCCGGTACGGCCTTCGGCTGTTGCATGGAAGGCCGAAGATGAAGTCGATGCTGACAGATCGCCACGCGCCCGTGGCGATGGGTAGTGGACGAAGCGGAGCCTGCTTGGATGCTGCAGGTTTCACACGCTGCCAGATCTCGCAGGAACGGACCCATTTCCGTATCCACTTGCACATGCGAGGCCAGAAGAAGTTGCGAGAGAGTGCTGCGAACGTCTTCTCGCGCCCGAGATGACCGCCGGCGGGTGCATCGTGGTACTCGTGCACCAGACGAGAACGAAGGTCGTCATCCGCGGGGATGACGACACGCGGCGTGCCGAACGTGTCAATGGCGTACGTCAGAAGATCGCCATCGAGATCGTAATGCGTGATCGCATCACGCGTGGGGCGTGTCAACTTCGCGAGCGTATCTGCTGAAGGATTACGCAGATACCGGACGATTGCGGCGTAGAAGGCGGCTTCCTCGTACGCGTCAGCAATTTGCTGACGCAGCGGCAGACGGGGCTTGATACTGTGGCGTTGATGCCCAGTGTCACGCAGGTGGCGCAGTCGTCATCATCATCATCGTCGTCAGGGATATCCTAATGACGCGTCAAGCGCCGAGGGTCGTAATCTGGGCGCCTGGAGAGTGCATCGGCAAGAATAATATTCTTGCCGGCCTTGTAGTGCAACAAATACAAAAAATGTACTCGGCAAAGAACGAGAGCCATCGCGCCATGTGCTGAGAGAGATGGGGGCTCTTCATCGCCGTTCGTAGCGAGGCATGATCCGTGTAGACTGCGAACGTCTGCTCGCCGAGGAGATACACTCTGAACTTGATCAGAGCGTAGCGCATCGCAAGGAGCTCCTTGTTGTAGACGGGGTAGTTCTTCTCCGCCGGCTTCATCTGTCGTGACTGATAACTCACGACGCGTTCGCGGCCCTCAGCGTCAAATTGCATGAGGGCGCATCCGATGGCGAAGTCACTTGCGTCGCACACAACGTGGAAGGGTCTTGACGTGTCGGGCAGCATCAAGACGGGCGCGGAGGCGAGGCTCTTCTTCACGGCATCGAACGCATCCTGATGTTCAGGACGCCAGTTCCACGTCACATCCTTCTTCAACAAGGATGACATCTGCTGAATCAGGCCCGCGTAATCCTTCGCGTATTTGTGAAGGTAGTTCGCGAGGCCCAACCATTGACGCGACTCCGTCTGGTTCTTGGGGGTTGGCCAAGAACAGATCGACGAGATCTTCTCAGGGTCGGCGCGAACGCCGCTCTTGCTGACGTATCAGCCCAGCAACGGAATCTCCGGAGCACAGAACACGCACTTCTTGAGGTTGGCGTACAGCTTGTTTCGCGCATCTTCTCGAAAACCTGACGCAGATGCCTGAGATGTACGTCGACCACGCTGAGACAGTCCTCAGCGCGTCCTCGACGGCGCTCAGACCGTGCTCAGCATGGCTGTGCACAAATATGTCGTCGAAGTAGCTCGGTGCCAAGGCACTGAGCGGGCGCAGCACGTGAGAAACCATCCTGTTGAATGTAGCCGGTGCATTCTTCAGACCCTGCGGCATCACGAGCCACTTCCAGAGCATGCCGCTGGGGGTGCTGACGGGCTTGACAGGAATGTCTTTCTCTCTCATGAGGATCTGATAGAAGGCGTCTGTCAGATCGATCGCGCTGTAGATGCCGCTGTCAGACATGGTGTCGAGGACAATGTCCTTTCGGAGAATGGACGTCTGTGCGGGGATGGTGGCGTCGTTCAACTTGTTGAACGCGTGGACGATACGCCACCCGCCAGTCGCCTTCCTCACACAGAACGTCGGACTCGAGTGCGGAGAGATGCTCTCTCGCACGTGGCCAGCCATACGGCGGCCCTCGAAGAAGTCGTCGATGGCCTGGACCTGATCCCGCGGCAGTGGCCACTGCCGCGTCACGCAGTACTTCGACGCGGGCACGAGATCGATCTCGTGCCGGACACCTCGCTCGGCAGGAAGCTCTGCCGGGATCTTCTCGGGGAAGATGTCTTCGTACTCTCGTGCGAGCGAGTAGGCGGGGTTGTTCGAGTCTTGGAGGGCTGTCCAAGACTGCGCGGCGAAGCGTTCCTCGCGAATGGACTTCGGCTTAGCTGCCTTCGGTCGCAACGATGAGGCATCGTCGCTGTCTGCGTTGGCGAGCAAGGCGGCTTGGTCGGAGCCGGTGAGAAGACAGACTTGTTCCATCTCACCGGCCTTCAGGTCGCGCAGGAAATGCTTCCAGGAGAGACCTAAAATCCGCGTGATGGTTGCCTCGTCGGAGGGAGATTTGAGAACACACGACGGGCGGCTACGACCGCGGCAGCAATTGCGCCGACCGGATCTCCAGCTGTCCAACGTGTCAAAATCTCGGCGATCTCGGACCTGAAGGAATTCGCAGGCAAAGACCATGACAAGGAACGGGCGAGAGGATGGATCAGTAAAGTGAAATCGGCGTTCCCGAGAGACCAAGCTACGGACAAGGAGAAGTGCCTCACCTTCGCGGATGTACTTACCGGCCCCGCGAGGAACTGGTACAGACAGCTGAGCCAGTCCACACGGACAAAATGGAGTGACCAGCTCCGAAGCTTCCAGACGCAGAACTGCGGATTTGGCGTCTCAGTGGCGTGGCAATATTACCACGCGCATAAGCGCTCGGAGGAGACGCCGCTGGAGTACCTTCATCGCCTCAACGTCGCGGGTATGCGTGCGTGCCTGAAGATTAAGGACGGCGACGCGAAGGCCCGCCTTGAGCACGTAGAGCATTTTATCGAAACGCTAGGGCCCCAGATCTCACGGATCAGCTCACGCTGTTACGTTTGGCTGATTCGGATCAGCTGGAAGACGTGCTTCAGGCGCGCGGGCGGGCGAAATCCAGACAGAAGAAGTCGACCGTGCCCAATAAGTACCGACCCAAATCGTCCGCGCCGTCACCGCCGACGGGCCCCGCTCGAGCTGTGCGCGCAATCCAGGTCACCGACACCAGATCCGAGTACGGATCGGACCCGGAAGATTTAGGATCCGAAGGAGAACTTGTCCGAGCATACGTGGCGGCTGCGAGTGACCAATCTCAAACGCCAGTCACCGCGTACCCGCCGAGAACGCCGGATCCAAAACGCCCAAACGATACAGTGGATGATGGTCAGCAGCAGGATCACCGACCGCGCTTCAACAGGGACGGTCAACAACGCTGCTCGCATTGCGGGTCGCACCGGCACTCGGACCTCGGGTGTTGGAAACGCTTGACCTGCCAGAAGTGTGGCAAAAGAGGACATCCGTCAGATCGCTGCTTCTTCGTGTGTCGTGGCTGCGGTCAGCTCCATGGCCATGGCAAGTGCCAGATGGAGGAGTTCTACAACCTGATCCGTCAATGGTTCGACCCCAGCAAGCATCCCGGACTCCTGCCCGAAGCTGCTGAGAAGATGTTAAACTAAGACGCTCGCCGGTGTTGAGCCCGGTACGAGACGAGCGTTCAAGCTCTTTCATCTATGTATTCGTGGAAAAGAAGCCGAAGGATCAGGTTAACAAGCTGCCGACGGGTCTATTCGGTAATACATGTGAAGTTCATGAGAAACGTACAGCTATGGTCGGAAGTCTCCGACCTGTCGACGTGTACCAACGGTCTAAAGTCGCGATGACTCTGGATCTGCAGCCAGGCGAATCGCGCGCGTATTGGAAATACCATGTCCCAGGCAAACACTTCAAGCACGCGAAAGCCAACAGCAAGATCAACAAAGTGAAAGCTGTAGCGCTTCTTGACAGGATCCGAGGTGTCGATCATCGACGCCACCTTTGCTCGTAAGGTAGGATGGTATATTGACACCAGTCAAAGTCAAGAATGCCTCGGCATTGGAGAGAAGTTGTACATCGCAACCGGTCGCACACGGATCAAGCTCACCCTGGCGGGATCCTTAGTGTACCTGTACGATATCTGGGTCAGTGATGACCTGCCACCAGACTATCAAGCGATCGTCGGCATGGACTTTATGGTCCCGGTGTGGATCCGACTGGATCTGGGTGACGGGTCCATGTGCTTGCCAGACGAAATCCGAGTCATGCTACATGGTCGTCGGTAGATCTTCAGCGACAGGGCCCGCCCCGTGTGTGTAGGCGAATATCTGACCCTGGGAGTTGCCGAATCTGTGGAGCTGCCGCTGCGACTACACAGATCGGACAACGAGAAGCTCTGGTTAGAAGGTGCGAGCGCTGGGTGCCGACCTTAGTCAAAGTTCCAGGCAAGCTGCGCTACCTGCGTGTCACTAACCTAAGCGATAAGGTGTTGATTCTACAGCGGGACGTGCAGATCGGACTGCAGCTGGCTGGGGATCATGTGCCCCGTCAGCCAGGGTTTGTCTCGGTGGGATCGCGTCGCTATGCGGAATGGCCGACTCTCGCGTGGGAATCTACCACGGACGCCGCGATCGCCACTGCAGTCGCGCCACCCGCGCCGGATGGAGCACCAGCGGTCGACCGAGTGGAGTATCCGACGCCGCGTCAGATCCTGACCAGGCCGGAAGTCCCCGGAGGCGTCGAGCGCGAAGGAGAACTCGAGGACAAGGGGTGGGCGGCTGTAACCTGTATCTCGCGAGGCGACCCACAGCGAGACAGTAGAGCCTCTGAAGTCAGGTCAGGGCGTAATCACGTCCACTCCCACGCACACGTAGCTACCTGCCTGCCAGTCGAAAGGACACTCGCAGCTGCTAACGCGACACGTATCTCTGTTACCGCGGTAGAGGAGGAGGCGGAGTTGAATAGACGAGGGTACGATTCGGCGCAAGGCCGAGGCTCTGGCCGCATGTCGCCGACAATGTTGGAAGGTCACCACGTGCACCACAGCGGGCGCGTAGAAGACGTCCCACCTCACGGAGCTCCCAGGAAGAGTTATGCACTCGAGTCAGGCAGGGAGAATGTGCAGGAAGGTAGCGAGGCGAAGGGCGTCGACCAAGACGCAGTCCAGAACCCAGGGGCGGGAGAATCGCTACCAGTTATTAAGCAGAAGTCAGAGACTCTGCCGGAGGAGGGATCTCCGACGGAAGGAGTCCCACGGCCCCTACCTGATGGACCCACTCCCAGGCAGGAAACCTTGAACCAAGATCCAGGGAACGGGGGTCAGTCAGAAAGGTGTGGCCCCGCGGAGGTAACGCCCAACCCTACCGCGGTAACCCAGGATCCTCAGGTCCGGGCCCCGGGAGATCCGGTGCCGGATCCGGACCCCAGAATCAGACGGGACGCGGCTCAAGAATCGGACGATGGACCAGAGACTTATCGCCACGAGACAGGTGTGCTAGACGCTGAGGAGATTGAGGGTGAATTGGCAGTGCTACCTGAGGTGGCACCCGCAACTGTCAAAGTGCGAATAAAAGACCTCCAGGTGGGGGCCCAGAGGACAACACCGAGGAGGAGATCCCCAAGCTACGGGATATCATCTGGGCGCATCGCCACCTTCTGATCGGCAAGGGCAACGCCTTGCCCCCAGCTGTGTGGGGCTGTGGATGCGATATGCGACATCGATGTCGGAAACGAAGCCCCGATTGCCCAACGGGTGCGAAAGATCGCCCCCCCCCAATTCCGCGAGAAGGTGTCGGATCTGCTCAAGGGGTTACTGTCAGCAAAGATAATTTGACACTCAACCTCCCCCTGGGCATCGCCCATCGTGGTGATCATCAAGAAGAACGGTGTGGATATACGGCTGTGTATCGACTATCGCCTGGTTAACGGCCTCACCAAGTTGATGATCTACCCGATGCCCCTGATTAACGATCTGCTGGAGGATCTGGAGAAGGTGCTATGGTATTGCTCCTTGGATATGGCCAGTGGCTTTTGGGTGGTGTCTATGACGGATCGGGCTCGCGCGATCTCAGTGTTTATCACGCCTTTCGGCCTCTTCGAGTGGAACCACATGCCATTCGGGCTAAAGAATGCGCCCCAGATCTATCAGAGGCTGATTGACAACGCACTGTACGGTTTCTTGCGGATTCCACCAACTGCGAATTCTAAAGAATGCGCCCCAGATCTATCAGAGGCTGATTGACAACGCACTGTACGGTTTCTTGCGGATTCCACCAACTGCGAATTTGGATACACTAACGGACCTCTTCGATGAAGGAGATCCGGAGAAAGCAGGCAGATCCTCGGTACTGGAGCGTCGGTCCTACATTGACGACAAAACCGCAGGATTCTGGGATCAGCTGTGTGACCGCGTGAAGTCGCTGCTAGAAGCGTGCAACAAATGGAATATCTCCATCAGTGTAGCTAAGAGTTTCTGGGGATTGAGGAAGGTAGACTACCTCGGGCACCGCGTGTGTAGCGAAGGTCTAGCGGCACACCCGAATGATCTAAGCGCTTTGGTAGATCTACCGTTCCCGCAGACTCTGCGTGCCATGCAGTCGTTTCTAGGCAGTCTGAACTATTATGGACGGTTCATCGAAGACATGGTGGTCTATGCCTCGGTGCTGTATGAGCTCCGGGAGGTGGACTTCGCCGCGATCCGAGATAAGAGTAGTCAGGAAAGATCAGATCTGGTCGCCGCCTTGTCTGAGGGGTCGCAATGCGGTCAGGATCCGACGACGGCCGACTCCAAGTGGACCCGAGCTAAAGCAGCTTTCTCGGAGCTGAAGAGCAAGATCGCGACGACGCCAATCCTCAGGCATTTCGACCCGGAAAAACTACCGGTATTAATTGTCTACGCCAGCGAAAGGGCGGTGTCCGCCTCGCTGGTGCAGGATCATGATGGCACCTACCTATCCGTGATGTTCACCAGTCGCACGCTAAAACAGGACGAGCTAAACTACGGCATCGTGGTGAAAGAGGTACTAGCGCTCCTGCGCATGTTAATTCTCGGCTACTCGATGCTAGTGGGCCGGCCCATTCAGGTGTTGGCTCGACACTCAACGCTGGCTTGGCTGTTTCGCGCAGCTGGGTTACAAGGACGTTTAGGACAATGGACCGCTTTGTTGTCTCCGTGGACCTTGGAGATCACTAGGTGTACCAAAGGCGAGGATGAGATCCTGGGATCCCTCGCAGCGCCAATCACGCCACGATCCGTCGTTGACCAAGCGCTGACTGCCATCGCCCCTCGGAAGGAACCGCGACGAGTGGTTGATGTCCCTGTACCCACGGTGGGATCGGACGAAGTACTACTGGTAGCCAGTTTTGACGGATCCGCCCGAGTTAAAAGAGGCGGAGGAGCATTCAGCGCGATCGTATAGAAGTTGCCGGATTGGACAGTAGTCAAGGCAGCGTCGGGATGGAAGGAGGACATTACGGTCAACGAGGCGGAATATAGTGGCCTATTGTTCTGCTTTGACCAATTGGAGGATCAGGATAGAACGCGTTTGGTAATCTGTGGCGATTCCAACTTGGTGATCCGGCAGATGAAGGGTGAGATCGACTGCAAAGCCCCTGCGCTAACCCTGTTACGACCGAGAGCTTTACGCCTACTAAAGTCCTGGCCAAACCACGACTTGCTCCACGTGAAGCAGGCATGGAACGCTAGTGCAGACAGCTTGGCGAGTGCAGCCCTACAGCGAGAGGCAGGCGTGGTAGTGATTGAAGATCAGGAACGGGATAATCTGATGACGCTGAACCGACTACCTGAGATCCTGAGTGCGATGACAGGCGAAACCACCCTCCGTATCTCAGCAATGGCCACCCGACCTCGTCGGAATGTGTCCAACCCCGATGTGCTGCAGGAGGAAGCGGTTCGCCGATTAAGGGTGGATCGGATCCGACAAGGACAAAACGAGGAGAAGCGGATCGCGAACCTGAAGAACTATCTTCAATGGAACGTAACGGATCTGGAGAAGGACGAAGCCCGCGCATGCAGCAACATCGCGGCTGATTTTGAGATGGACGAACAAGATTTGCAGTATTACTGTCCTCCCTCGCGGAAGTCGGAGGAAGAGAGGGATGGACTTCTGCGTCTAGTCATTCCTGAAGCTTTGCACGAGGATCTACTCCATCATTATCACGTAAGCCTAGAAGGCGGTCACCAAGGGATCAGCCGCACATACCAGCGGATCCGGGACCATTTCTACTGGCGAGGACTGTTTCGGAGCGTGCAAGGCTTTATAGGTGACTGTGGGGATTGCGAGACGGGGAAAGGAAGGCCGACCATCCGCGGAGAGTCGCCAGGCAATGTGCAAGCTACCTACCCGTTCCAAATACTAGCTATGGATCACATCCCCTCGTTGCCTAAGTCATGTAAAGGACATACGGAGCTCCAAATCTGGGCGGACCTGTTCACCGAATATGTCATCGCCAAGGCGAGCGCATCACGGACAGCTCAGACTATCGCAGAGTCATACGAAGAATGTGTTTTCCCATGTTTTGGCGCCAGTGAGATGATCGAGAGCCAGGCTTCATGTCGGACTTCTTCAAGGCTTTCAATAGGATCTTGGGTCAGCGGCAACGGGCTACAATGGCTTATCGGCCGCAAGCCAACGGCACGGTAGAACGCATGGTACAAACAGTAACGAGAGCACTCAAGATGTATGTAGAAGATGAAAGCAAGCGTGACAGGGATGAGTACGCAGAGCGCCTGACATTTGCTGTCAACACCGCACATGATCGGATCCGGGGCGACACGCCGTTCTTCCTGGTCCACGGGTGGCATCCCCGGACAACGCTTGAAGCAACACTGCCCCTAGGTAGCACCCGGCGACGTGATCGGGATCCGCGTAGATGGCGGTACCGGATCCAGCGGTATTACCAGCAAGCAAGAGCGGATGTCAACGAGAAGCTGAAGAAAGCGATCGCGGATCGGGCCGAACGGCACAACGATGATGTGAATCCACATCCTATATATATATATATATATAGAGAGGCCGGGTCCCGTGTGTGGCTGTACCTGGACAGAGTCAAGGAGGGTTATGCACGTAAGTTGGCGCATATGTGGCACGGACCGCTCCGCGTGAATGAGATGATGAGTGCCTTCGCGGCTCGTCTGGAACCAGCCGGGACAGATTATCACCTTTTCCCGGTGGCTCATGTATCCAAACTGAAGCCCGTAAAGACTTTCCCGGACAGACCGGCGACGACTCTGACGACGGATGGCACGGATCGCCTCGATTTTTGATGAAGCTCTGCTGCCGGAAGACAGTTGGGGTCGTGTGCTAGAAGAGGGTGAGTACGAAGTGGAAAGAATTAGTGATATGAGAACCGGCCGTCGGACGCGCTATGGGCGAACACTCCGGGAGTTCAAGGTGCATTGGCGAGGATTCGACGATCCCACATGGGTGGATGAGGCGGATCTCAACTGTGGTGCATTGATACGCGAATTTTTGCAGGATCGGGCGAAGCAGAGTCGTTTCCGGGCTATGCAGTCGCACGAGGGAGCATAAGTAAGGGAACCCGCTACCACGAGCTGGTCGTGGTGAGCGGTGCTGATTGTTGAAGATCTGCAGGGAGGCTGCGGATGGGAAGGAGGTGGATCTATGCTTACAAGTTGGTTGTGGGTGTGGACAAGGTGGTAGAAGACTCTGCGGGAAGGCTGGAGAGGAAGGAGGATGGGGTACCCGCCCCGACGAGCTGGTCGTTGGGGCGGATGAAGCGAGAGAGAGGGTGCTAGGAAGGTTGCATACCTAAAGGAGGAAAGGGAGTGCGTATGGATGTTATTAGCAAGTTCGGATCGGAAGAGATCCATGGATCGAGCCGGACCAAGAAATCGCGGATTGGGAGGATAACATATCAAAACATGGCGACTCAGAAGAAGAACAGACCAAAGCCATTGACGGAGTTATGACATGCAGGGACGGATCTCGACCGCTGAATTCAGGGTGGGGACGTGCTACGACGCATCACTCTTGGGGCGGATCCGGTGGAGAGAATTTCAGGCGAAGACGATTGATCTTGAGAGCCGGATGGGCATCAGGATCCGTGCGGTAGTGGTTACGCCAAGCCGTCGCTTGATCACAGTCTCGGAGCGCGGTCCTCAGACTTTTGGGAGGGGTGCGCCCTTCAGCAAGGGCTTCACGCCCGGGGAACCAAGTCGTTTCCTCCGACTGCTGAGGGAAGCGCAAGAAGACGGGATCCAGCAAGATATTCAAATCACAGCACCCCGTCCGGCGGATCAACTCGAGAACTTGGTCTTCCCATGCGCGAAATTTCTCCCGAGCGTGCGAGCTACGGTTTTTACACCCCGAATAGAAGGATGCGGCCCACGGTTCAGCAGCTTGCTTAGCCCGAGGGATCGAAAAGGAATGGGTGGCTTCCCAAATTGCCTGGCTTTGATCATTCGCGAGGACGTGGAACTCCGTGGTGATCGCCGCTAGGTGCGGACATCCATCTGGGTCGAATGTCAGCGGCTCTACAGAGGTCATATCCAGAGTTTCCCAAGGCTTCTCGGCGTATAGATCTGCCACGTTCTTTTCTGTGATCAAATCGGGGACGTACAAAGCAGGATTAAGTTGGCCCGCACGACCCGTTCACTTTGGGAATAGCCAGCCCGGAGGGAGTACCTTCTGGCTGAGCAGGATCCGCGGGGTGATCGTGTCCAGAGTCAAGGTGCGGATCTGCGCAGGATCCCAAGGTGTCACGACCGAGGCCGACACAGCTCGCTGCTGGCGAAGATCAGGGACGAAGTTACCCACCGAACCGAAGGGCTGAAGGCGGCTCCCACCGCGATACCGGAACCCGACGGGACGGGATCCGCCCCGCTCTCGGCGAACACACCGCCCGCAGTCGCCTCAGGGGTGGCATCCTGATCTAGTACGATGGGGAGCGTGGCCGATCTGTCGTTGTCAGAAGGGTTGCCAGAAGAACTTCGACGGCGAGCGCCAGCGCGGGGGCGAGCATCAGCTCGCGATCGGGCAATAGCAACTTGGAGCTGTTCGTCGTCCGAATCATCAGAGATGGTTTTGAAATCATTCGAGGCAGTTGTTGGAGAAGCCTTGACGTCCACTTGGGGCGGTTCGTCGTCTGAAGCGTCGAAGATCGCGTCAGAATCATCCGACACGGCGAGGGACGGAGGTGCTTGAATCGTCGGGGCAGGATCCGTCTCTGATCCGGCCGATCCGATATCGGAAGGATGGAACCCCGGACCCGCCGGGTCAGTGCCCACTTCCGGCCTGGCTGACGCCTCCTGCGTCGGCCGTGCTCCCGAATCCGCGTGATCCGAACCGGTCCCGGGGTACGCCGACCCTGTATCCGATTCTCCTTCGCTGGACTCCGGATCGGACCCGGCAAATTCATCATCTTCGTCGTCGTCTTCAGTTATCGGGCCCGCGGCAAGGATCGACGACAAGTCGGTTGCAGTACCAGGCTGAGTGAGATCTTGGCCAGGAGAGTTCTGATCCGCAGCATAGGGAGAAGAAGAACGACGGACTCGCTTGAGCGGATTAGGATCACAGTCTCGGGAGGAAGATGACGGACTGAGAGGTCGTTTGACCGGCGAGCGGGCGTCGGAAGCCGTTGAAGTAGACCGCTCGCCACGCCCAACCGACGCACTACGCAGGGCAGTCGAGGCGTAGGACGCCAGGCTGTCAAGCGCGCTGTCCCTTTCCCCAATAACGGAGGTGTAGTCGTCAAAGAGATCCCGACGTCTCTGTTGGAGAGCCGCATGCCGATCTTGAAGCTGGTCGAAGTCTTGTCGGACCAGCCAGTATGTCTGCTGCATGTCAGATATCTGGGCGAGAAGATCGGTGCAAGAGTCGTAATACTTCTGGGCTTCCCGGATCGCCTCGTCACGCTTTCGGATCGCCCTGTCCCGATCGGGAGTGAGTTGGTCCACCTGGGGGGTGGCAGTGTCCCGCTCCTGACGGATCTGCCCGAATCCTGCGATCTCGGCCTCATGCCGAGATACCTGGGACTGCGCTTGTTTGAGCTTTTGGACGGCAGCATCCCGATCCCGGCATAACTGGTCGTGCTCGTCATTGAGAGCTCGACACGCATCCTGAGCGCCCTGGAGAGAATCCTCGGCTCGAGCATGCTGATGACGAGCCGAACCCGATTCACGCGTCAGATCCTGGGTCTTACGCTCGCAGCATGCAGTTTGTCAGCGTTGAGGTCGCCGCGAGTCGAGTTCAGATCACGCCGGAGATCCTGAATCATACGGTTGGCAGTATCCAATTTCTCAACCGTACGCTCATGCACACGATGCAACTGCCCTCGACGCTCGTTGGCCTTGGCAAGCAAGCTCTCCAACTCAGCGGCCTTCTCACCTCGTACGTGAACTTCCAGCCGCGCTGCTTGAAGATCAGCTGCCGCAGCAGATCCGTCGAGCTGCTTACGCGCTTGATCAAGATCGCGCCGCAACCGGCGATTCTCTCGATTTAGGGCAGATCCGTCGAGCCGTCGGCGCGCCTGATCCAGATCACGTCGTAGCCGGTAATTCTTGGTTCAAAGCGGATCCGTCATGATGATGGCGGGCGCGATCCAGGTCACGCTGCATCTGGCGGTTATCGCGGTCCAACTCTTCGGCACGCTCCTTCCATTAAACGTAGTAGCGCCGGAGGTCAGTATGGTTCTTGCGGAGATCCGCGTGATCCGTCTGAAGTTTGAAGAGGTCTTGGAGTACCGTGCCCCGAGAAGTCTCCGCCGCTCGGAGACGCGGCTTGAGATCTTTGAGTTCCTGCCTCAGCTTCTCCCTCTCGTCGCAAACATTATGCAGATCTTGGGTGAGGGAATGTGGGGCGCGCAGCGGACCGACGGCTGAAGGACCCTGGACGACGGGGAGAGGTTTATCCCTATTGATCTTGGACAGCCGAGGCGTGCTTCTCCACGCAGAATGAGACCGACGGGTTTTGGACGGCCCGAAGAGGCTGCTCCACACCAGCCGGGGAAGGTCACGATCCGATGGGGGGCGCTGCTCCACGCTGATGGTATATTTCAGCAGCCGCGTGTATGATTCAGCAGTGACGTATTCCAACAGGCCGTAGCGAACCTTGAGATCAGCGAGATCTTGTAGCTCGATCCGAAGCTGCTCGTTCGCTTGCACCGTTTCGGCTTCCTGCTGCGTTACCTGCCGAAGCCGCTCTTGGGATACGTTGTAGCGGTGCTGCGCGAAGTCCATGAAGGCGCGCGCCATATCCCACTGCGGGTGTGCCTGCGCGTGAAGTTCTTCGTTGTGGCGACGTGCGACGACCAGAGCATGCACCGCCCGTTGATGCTTGGCCAAGAGATCGTGGTAGGCGTCGACGAACACGTTCGCAGACGCCGCAGCAGCCCGCAAGGTGTCCAGATCCAACTCTACCGGAGTCGCGGCGGCCGACAAGTCCGAAGGCGCATTGTCACAATGTTGGCATGGAAGAGGATCATGGGTGGATCGGCCCACCTCGGCGAAGACAGCTGCGCGTAGCGCATCGCCGGCGCCCGGAGAGACCTCGAAGCGTGGCATGGCTTGAGTGTGTGTGGAATCAGACGACGCGGTGTGTTACCGTTGTGCGCCAGCCACAACGTGTCGGGGGCGAATGTGGTATTACAGGATGCGATTGACAGAGGTCTACCGGCCGTTGACGCCGAAGTGCTCCCGGATGGATGGATCCTGATTACGCGACACGCAAGCTCAGATATGGGACGGATCTGACGGAACGTCCCGTAGGAGGAAGTTACGGGATGGATCCTATGAGATGTCCCGTATTCCGGGGGTAGGGTACCGGATCCAGCCAGGTTAGGACCGATCCCGGTCCGAGGGACCCGGATCCATAGTTAGATCAAGATGTAGGTCAAACGTGAGACTTGGGAGAGCCGAGGGAGAGAGATCAGGTTAACACTTAAATCAGAACCGAATTTGCACTGGAAGACTCACTTGGCTATAGTATAGGGGATTTACATTGGCCCCATACTTAGATCAAGTTTATTTTGGTTATCTTCCTGCAACCCGTGCCAGCCCCTGGATGGCTTGGCCAGGTAGCGCGCGCCCTTCGAGCTCTCAATCCCCTCAAAGCTCCGGCTATTGGAAGCGGCAAGCAACGTAAAAGACAATCCCGCAAGGAAACAAGGACAACCCCGCAAGGGAACAAGGAACCCCCGCAAAGGAACAACTCCGGATCGCACATTTCTATTGTGGATCCACAAGGCCTGCTCAAGTAGCTCAAGGCCGACCCTACTCGGATCCCGTGCGCAGGAATACCCGCGCGGATCCACCCCCTATCAATTCCCCACAAGGACGTCCACCGCTCACCAAGTGCGCATCTCGTGTCAACGAGAGAGCTGTACCAGCCCGTCGACGGGTAAACAAGGTGAACCACTCAGCAACTACACGGCCGTCGGAGTACCCCCTCCGTTAGTCGGTGTCTGGGCGCAGTGTGTGCGACTGGGATCCCTAGAAAATTCTAGCGGATCTGCTCCACCACATGGCCGTCACCCACCCAGACCCGGAAGGAGCAGTTCGGCTCCAACCTGCACCTTGATCACCACTGAACTTCTTTGCGAGAATCGGAAGAGCGTAATCCGCCCAGCCGTCGGGTACACAAGGTGACTACAAGGTTTTGATCTCGCCAGATCAACGGAGTATCCCTTCCGACAGTCGGCAGTCCGGGCGTATCGTTGGCAAGCTTGGAGCACCTCATCGATTTTTGTGATCCCGCTTCGCCACATGTCCGTAGCTTCCGGTGGAGGCATGAAGTGCTGGGTGGTCATCGACGGCGAGCGAGGAAGTGGGGCGGCAGGAGTGGGTGGCAATGTACCGGACTTTTCGAAGCTTGAGATGCGTGAAGAGAGCTGCGAAGTCGAGCAGAAGTTCCAGAATGATAATTCAGCGTACGAGCAAAAAATTGCAGGGACTAGACTAGTTTCACTTGGGCAATTTGCTATTATTAAACTGCAAAACCACCGAGGGTACTATTCAATATAGAGCAGCAGGTTGTTGTACTTCGCTGAAACTTACGTGCTACGATGTAGTTCCAGCTCCGACGAGAGCGCACTTCTACCAGGCTGCATTTGTCCGTATCGACAACGTCTACACGTAGCATTGAGTCGTACGATTTGAAATGTGCAAACTAAATTGTACGACATCGCATTTCTAAATCTGGTCTAAATCTGGCGAGCTATATTTTTAGCCGAGCCCACTTCAACAGTGCTGGGGAACCTACTTACGTTGCGACAACGAGCCCCAGTCCACTTAGCCAGTCTAATTCCTCTAAAAATCCTATACACGGTTTTATCACAGAAAGTGCCAATTCGGATTTGATGACCCCGTCGTATGCGTTCAATGACTTCAACTTTCGTCTCCAGAGTGATGGTCATTAGCCCGCTCCCTCCCCGCGGGTTCTCAACGATCCCGCGGGTCGGCCGAGCCAATCGCAAAGATACGGCATACAAACACCAAGTGAAGCGGTGTCCCTTCGCTTGTCCGGAATCACATACGTGGGGGCGCCTGCGTTGAGCATTCCGCACTCTCGGCCCCAAGACCCGCAAACAAGAGGCCAAGAGGCCTGAGCCCAGCAACGACCAAAGCGAGAGAGGAGAGGAGAAAGCAAGCCAGCCAACCTGTCGCCACCATGGATCGCTTCGCGCTGGACAAGCTCAAGAACGTGATGGACGACGCGTAAGCAGGCGACCGCAGGATCTGCTCGTGTGGAGCGCCGCTGATTACGGATCTTGTGCTCTCCATGTGTAGGAAGAGCGCCGTGAAGGCCAAGATAGGCACGGACGTGGAGCGCAAGATGGAGGAGGCGCTGTCCAACAAGAACTGGGGCGCGTCCAGCACGCTGCTCAACGAGATCGCGCAGCTCACCTACGACTAGTGCGTGTCGTGTCGATGGGATCTCGGCCACTATGCTGTTATGCTGACGCACGCGTGCTCTGTAACTGTAGTGAGGCCTACGGAGTCATCATGCGCAAGATCTGGGAGGCGCTGGACGCCGAGGG
This sequence comes from Phytophthora europaea, assembly GCA_030463285.1. Classification (NCBI taxonomy): domain Eukaryota; phylum Oomycota; class Peronosporomycetes; order Peronosporales; family Peronosporaceae; genus Phytophthora; species Phytophthora europaea. The sequence goes on along the minus strand of JAHQIV010000049.1, from coordinate 3,307 downwards.
CCGCCAGTGGCGCGCCGTGTACAAGGCGCTGAGTCTGCTGGAGCACCTGGTCAAGAACGGGACGGAGCGCGTGATCGAGAACGCGCGCGACCACATGTTCAAGCTGCGTCACCTCTCGGGCTTCTCGTACCACGACGGATCCGTCGACAGGGGCAGCGGAGGTGAGGGAGGGACTCAGATGAAGAGTTTCCAGTTGTGGCTGATTCCTTACGTGTTGTTGTTCGCTGTGGGTTTTTTCAGTCCGTGACAAGGCCAAGCAGTTGGTGGACATGCTGAACGACAACGACATGATCCGCACGGAGCGTGAGAAGGCTGGACGCTTGCGCAACAAGTACGTGGGTATCGGCAGTGGCGTTGGAGGTGGCATGGGCGGAGGTGGCTACAGCGGAAGCAGCAGCTACAGTGGTGGAGGTGGGGGTGGTGGCTACAGTGGCGGAGGCGGCTACAGCGGAGGAGGGGGCAGCAACAGCTACAGCGGCGGAGGAGGAGGCAGCACGAGTTACAGTGGTGGTGGCGGTGGCGGTGGCGGCTACAGTGGTGGTGGCGGTGGCGGTGGCGGTAGCAGAGGCTACGGCGACAACGACTCGAAGAGCTACCAGGAGAAGGAGAAGAGCTACTCCAGCCGCTACGCTGATGACGATCGTGGTACGTTGGTTTCGTGCTTGCTCGCCGTGGGTAATTTGTTTTGTTTTCGCTAAGCGACTGGTGTCTATGAGCAGATGACGGCAGCGATGAATCCGAGTCTGAGGAGGAAGTGCGCTCGAAGCGACGAACCGCGTCGTCGAAGCGAAAGGCTGCTGCGAAGAAGAAAGAGGTGTGTTTCCATCAGATTCCAGTTATTATCTGAGCTCGTTACAGAAAGTTAATCGACAAATATTTCGTGTCTATAGGAACCGGAGAGCAAGCCTGCCGCGAAGGCTCCCTCTGCAGAACCGTCCCTCCTGGATAGCGACTTCTTCAGCCCTGCACCAGGTATGAATTGCGCTTTCTGTACTCGACTTTGATCGAGACGAGCTAACGAACTTTTTTTTATCTTTTCCTAGCTGCCCCTGCAGCGAACACCTTCGACCCTTTCGCGCCGGCGCCTGCTGCCCCCGCGGCGACGGCGCCTCAAACGGCTTCGTTTGCTGCATTTGGCAACGCGTCGCCTGCGTCTCAGCAGTCGTTTAACGCTTTTGGTAACGCCCAGCCGCAGCAACAGCAAGCATCGTTTGATGCATTCGGAAATGCTGCTGCTCCTGCTCAAGGGAATGCTCAACAGTTTGCTGCGTTCCCCGCACCACCAGCACAGCAGGGCTTCAATGCGTTTGGCCAGCAAGGCAATGCCGCGGCTCCTCCGGCTCCCGCTTTCAACCAGCAGCAGCAGCAGTTCGGCCAGTTTGGTGGTATGCAGGGAGGCATGCAGCAGCAACCTATGCAGGGTGGCATGAACATGCAGGGCCAAGCTCCGAGTCGAACCGCTTCCAACTCCGGTCCCAGTCAGTCGCGAACGAACTCCGGTCCGCAGCCTGAGAAGCAGAGCAACGACGCTTGGGGAGCTGGTTCTTCTCTCTTTAACCTGAACAACCTGGGAAGTTCTACTGGCAGTAACAGCAGCAACGCAGGACGTCCGGGTCAGCAGCAGCAGCAGCAGTCTAGTGCAGGCCGCAACAGCTTCAGTGGGCTGGATACCCTTGCTGGTATGCCCAGCAAACCTGCAATGGGAGGTGCAGGCGGCATGAACCATATGGGTGCTGCTGGTATGGGTGGAATGAACTACGGAATGGGTCAGGGGGGTATGCAGCAGCAGCCGTACGGCCAAATGCAAATGGGCGCCGGCGGTATGCCCATGGGTGTCATGGGCATGCAGCAGCCCCGTCCGATGATGGGGGGCATGGGCATGCAGCAACCTGGCATGGGAATGCAGCAGCCTGGTATGGGTGGCATGATGAACCAAGGTGGCTTCGGCAACATGGCAGCGATGCAGCAGCAACAGCAACAACAGCAACAGCAGCAGCGACAGCAGCAGGCGTTCAGCTCGTTTGGCAATTTCAGTTGAAGAGAGGCGTGAAGGGGGGGGCGGGGCAGCTACTTTGGTTGTTGATTAGCGCTACAGCCTCGACGCAAGAAGACGAAGGTGTCCAGATTGCTGATAATACATGGTGAAAACGGGAGTGGCACTGTGACGCCTCTGTCCTACAACTAGACGAAGATACTTCAGCTGCGAAGTGTCGGTAATGCTTCAGCAGAATGGATGATATACTTGTGCGAGGACAGCAGCGTGAAGAGCTCTGCGTTGTTTGATATCTTTGCTTTTCAACTGGCCAGGCCAGCACAAAGGGTAGCCTGCAACAAGAAACAAGCAGACCCACAATGATCACTGGCGCATTGTGTAGAATCCAAAACGCCTCAATTGACATCTTCCCTCTGCTGTGACGCTGATGATTCAACGCAGAAGTGCTTGATGATGATGGAGGAGACATGTATGCACACTCGCACTAACACTAACTGGTTTCTCCTCCTCTCTTCCTCAAAGACGCAGGGATCAACTGCGTCTTTGCTGCAATCTCTGCAGGCCGCGCGAACTACCGCTTCATCGGCGGTGGAATCTTCTCGCTATAACTCACCGCTGTACCAACAACAGCCAGGAGATAGCAGCATCCCCGATACTCATCCCGAATGTCGATCTGCTAGCTCACCCCAGCCATCTCAGGTCGTCGAGTATCAAAATTCCTGTGAGGAGTTCCTTTGCTCCTTCAGGAACACGCCGACAGTCGCCCCTGCTTGCTCCCAAACAGTGAGTTCTGCGGTGACTGCGGCTGGGTCGTGCAGCCGGCGTCTTCCATCTCGTGGTCCTGCTCGCGTCTCTGCCTAGCTGCAAAGGTCTGGAACAGGTCTCCGCCGGCACTACTACTGCGCGACAATTTGCCACTCGAGGTGGCCAGGAGGTTAATCTGACTGGACGTCTTCTTCAAGCTCACGCGCGGGGGGTCGTCCTCTCCGTCTCCTGGGGCGTCCACGTGGACAGATTTGCGTTTCCTCAGTCCTTCCGGGTACTTATTAAGGACACTGAAGGACGACATGACTCTTAAGTGGCCGGGTATGGAAAGTCTCGCCTGCGGACTCTTGCGTCCTCGTGGGGGCGAGTGCACGGCGTTGTCCTCCTCCACGTCCATGGCACTGATCTCCACCTCGTCCACACTCATCAAGGCGTCCAGCCCTGCGTCCTCCTCGTCTCCTCTCCTCGTCTTGGCCGCCTGTTGTTTGAGTCGGAGCTGCTTGCGCAGCACGTCGCGCGGCTGCGGGGACGACGGCGGCGTGCTCGGGC